>ONZH01030868.1:0-20875 GCA_900303285.1 Rhinella marina | reverse complement strand
CTGTCCTCTGTAGTATATCTACAGTATACTGTCCTCTGTAGTATATCTACAGTATACTGTCCTCTGTAGTATATATACAGTATACTGTCCTCTGTAGTATATCTACAGTATACTGTCCTCTGTAGTATATCTACAGTATACTGTCCTCTGTAGTATATATACAGTGTACTGTCCTCTTCTGTGTTAATTACTTTACACAGTTTAGTGTCATCTGCAAAAATCGATATTTTACTGTGCAAGCCTTCATTAATAAATATATTGAAGATAATAGGGCCCAATACTGACCCCTGTGGTACCCCATTAGTGACAGTGACCTAATCTGAATATGTGCCATTAATAACCACCCTCTGTTTTCTATCATTGATCCAGTTACTTACCCACATACAGACATTTTCTCCCAGGCCAAGCATTCTCATTTTATATACTAAATAGAGATGAGCTAACGTGCTCGTTACGAGCACTGTAGCGCTCAGCTCCCCTGCGCAATGCCCGCAGGCATTGCGGATCCGTCCTCAGCTGCATGTAAGTCAATGGGGACAGATCGTTTGGTATGACACTCATACCAAACGGATCCGTCCTCCTCACCCGACTGAAAGTCAGTGGGGATGGATCCGTTTGGTATGAGTGTCATACCAAATGGATCCGTCCCCATTGACTTACATGCAGCTGAGGATGGATCCGCAATGCCTGCGGGCATTGCGCAGGGGAGCCGAGCGCTACAGTGCTAGTAACAAGCACGTTCGCTCATCTCTAATACTAACCTTTTATGTGGTACAGTGTCAAATGCTTTGGAAAAGTCCAGATATACGACATCCATTGATTCGCCGCGGTCCAGTCTAGAACTTACCTCCTTATAGAAACTGATTAAATTGGTTTGATATGACTGATCCCTCATGAAGCCATGCTGATATGGAGTTATTTGCTTATTTTCATTGAGGTACTCCAACCCTCAAACAGTTTACCCACGACAGATGTTAAACTTACCGGCCTATAGTTCCCGTGCTCTGTTTTTGGACCCTTTTTATAACAGACATAAAAAATAGAACATGTCCTACCTTGACCACTTTCACTGGTTGAAAGCCACAATAACTAGTGCGTTGAAGGACCTTTCATGATGTAATGACCATGTGATCATGCGTGGGTGGGGTCAGGCTACCCGGCTACAGGAGTAAAAGGACCTGTGATGATGTCATGGCCATGTGACTGTGTGGGAGGAGTCAGGAAGACAATCAGTTATTGATAATACAAGTTCTGGAAAATCTAATATCAATCTATCTGTCTGCCTACCTCAGATTTTATTACAACAACTGACAGACAAAGACGATGTCTGTACACATAACTCCACCTGCACCGCTGGACACTACATGTATGGGAGGGGGGGAGACTAGTGGGCTAAAGGACCTTTCATGATGTAACAACCATGTGTGGGAGGAGTCAGGCTCCATGTGACTGTGGGTGATGTCATGACCATGTGACTTTGTGGGAGGAGTCAGGCTCCAGGCCACATTTCCTCATGAGTAAGAAATAGAGATGTGTGCAAGAGCCTAAGACAAAACATAATCAAGTAGTGTGTACCAATCTATAAAATGTACCTTTTATTTATATAATTATTAAAAGAGGAAAATAAACCCCAATGTTCATATACATAAATAGACAATCAGGATGCTCGGCCACATCCAATCAATTATGTAACCACACAGTATCAAATTGTCCTAGCGTTGTTTTTTTTTTTGCCCTCGTCCTCCGGTTTTGTATTTACTGCATTAATAGGGGCGCTTTTGCACTTTGTCGACTGCATTGCCTGTTGTCCCCTGATGAGCTTTAATGTTTGTAAAGTGAAACATGCATGTCGGGAATAGGCATGCGGCATACTGTATTTGCAGGGCATTGATTATCTTTAACTCGGTTGTTTTTCTGGGGGGTATAGGCCTGTGTAATAGAGGGGGCCTGCGTTTCTTTACAACCAGATTAAAGATATATGCCATGCAGGGCGCATTGCTCAGCCCTCCTTGACGCGATGACGACACAATGTTTTTCCCGTTGTCGGTGACCATGGTTCTGTTTTTCAGTTGGCGAGGAGACAGCCAAGATTTGATTTCTTGATGAAGGACGCAGAGCGTTCCTCCCCTGTGTTACTCCATTTGCCCAGGCAAAGCAGGCGCAGAACAGTGTGACACCTCCGTGCTCTGCACATGTGGTATGCTGGAGGAGCACTCTTAATTGTGCCTGCATTAGAAGCTGAGGAGGACTTTGGCGCAGGACCAACAGCTTGAGAACGTGGAGGCGGCAGTGCTGTCAACTGACCAAGTTGCTGATGTGGATGGGTGGAAACCACATTTATCCAGTAAGCCATAAAGGACATATATTGTCCTTGACCACAGTTATAGCTCCACACATCGGCGCTGCCATGAACAGTAGTAAACATCAATAGGCTCAAGGACTGGCCCACCTTGTATTTAGAATACGTGTTCAGGGCTGGTACTGCCTTTTTTGAGAAGTTATGATGGCTTGGGACTCTCCACCTTGGCCTGGCACAAGCCATCAGTTCTCTGAAAGGTCCACTACATGGAAAGGGAGGGATTGTAGTACCATCAACTTGGCCTGGAGCACGTTCAGCTTCTGCGCCTTTGGATGAGTGCACACATACTGTCACTTTTTGCAATCGCCTCAGTGATCGATTGCTGATGAAATGAGTGATGAGAAGGAGGAGGAGCAGGAGCATCAGCTCCCTTCTGCTGAGGTGGTGGAGCTTTGACTGCTGGAGAATAGGTGTGGGCCACTGGGTGATGCAGCGGTTGCTGCGTCAGGCTGTACCCCTACATTAGCACCATGGTTTTCGCAAGCCACTTTATGGTGACGCTGCATGTACTGACATAGGGCTGTGTTGCCAACATTGGCACCCTGGCCACACTTCACCTTCTGCCCATAGATTCTGCAAATGACCATGCTGATGTCCTCCACCTATTACACCTTGGTGCACTGATTGGGGTTCAAAATTTCCATAATACAGCTGCTCATTTCAGGTTTGCAATAGATCATACCTCTGTAATTCCGATTATTGCGGTCTTATTAACCTTTGTGCGCTGTAGTTACATTTAGTAAAGCCCTTTTCACCGTTGCCTATGACAGCACCCCAGGAGAGACCGCCTCCTCCTCCTCAGGACAGGAAACAGAAATTGGCATCGCTTTAAAAGAGGGACCACCCCCATGATCACCAGTTCTGTTTCCTGTCCTAAGGGACAGAGGAGTCGGTATCGCTAAGGATTTGGAGCTTTGTTTTTTAAGCAGCAGGAGGGTTTTCCTGTGTGGCATAAGCATCCTCAAGGAGCCGCTGGAAAAGTCTGGGCTCCCTTTCTCTTCCTACCCTGTCCGGTCTCCTTCTCGGCCTGGGGGGAGGGGGCTGCGGACCTCTATGGGCCATGATCCGCATGTCCGGCTGCTGGCGCGGGGTTTTCACTTCCGGGTTGGCAGTGGGAGGAATCGCGTCGCTGCAGACGTAAGGGGGAGGAGTCGGCAAGCGTGCGCCAGGAGTTAAAAGCCAGCCAGCTCACTGTTCATGCCGGTGAGCTTTGTGAACAGTCCCTCCATTGTGGCTTGCTGCTGTAAAGGACCATGGAGCAGACCCAGCGCGCAGAGACCACTGAAACCATCAATGATAAGCCGTTACCTCGGTGGGATAAGAGGGGTTGTACCCCATGGATCCATGTTTTACAGCATTCTGATGGGGGTCATCTTCTGTGTTTAGGTTCCTAAGGAGTCTTCTAGGAAGGTCTCCAGATCTAAAGAGAAGTGTTGTGCTGTTTGTAAAAGAAAGCTTCCCTCTGCCTGAGCTCAGCTTGCGTGAGCAAGTTAATGGAGGATGAGGCTCCGTCTATGATGGGCAGTATCAAGCAAATGATTCAGGAGGAGGTTAAGAAGTCGGTTAGCGGTCTGCTAAAGTGTCAGCCTTGTACCTCTGCTGCTACGTCTAATGCACCCTCCAGTGATAGTGAAGTTTTGTCGGGATTGTTGGAGGAAGTGGAATGTCCATCTTCTATTGAATCCTCTGATGACGATTTTGCTGGGAAGCCGCTATTTCATGCTGAAAGCATTCATTCTCCGGTTAAGGCAGTACGAGCAACTATGGGGTTAGATGACCAGAAATTATCGCAATCTGTTCGGGATTCCATGTTCGAGGGTTTGGGTCCTAAGAAGAAGAAAGTTTTTGATGTACATAAAAATATTCAGGCGGTAATTACTAAAGAATGGAAAAAGCCAGATAGAAAGTTTTTTATTCCTTTTAATAAAACGTAATATCGTTTTGATGAAAAAGTTTCTGCTTCCTGTGATAGAGCGCCAAAACTGGATGACCCTGTAGCCAAAATGTCTAAAAAAGCTGCGCTTCCATTTGAGGATATGGGCTCCCTTAAAGACCCTATGGATAAGAGGGCAGAGATTTATTTAAAGAAGAATTGGGAAGCCTCTGTGGCAGCTTTTAGACTCTGTCTCTAGGTCCCTAAAAGTTTGGATGGAAGAACTAGAAGCCCACATCAACGGAGGTACCCCTAGGAAGCAGCTTTTGTCCTCTTTCCCAACTATCCAAAATGCACTGAACTTTTTGGCCGATGCTACTGCAGACTCTTTAAGGATCTCCAACAGTGAATGGATAATTTCAGTCATAAAAGAGGGTTTAAGACTAAAGTTTCAGAGATTGCCAAGAGAAAGATTTATAATCACAGACTACTGGTCAGATCCTCATCAACAGTCGGCCTTGATATCCGAGGTCTTTTCCTTATTGGAGAAAGGGGTATTAGCAAGAACCCCAAGTCAGGAAGTAAGGAGTGGTTTCTACTCAACCCTCTTTCTTCTGAAAAAGCCCATTGGGTCCTTTCGTACAATAATAAACTTGAAAACTTGGCCATCTTAGATCTAAGGGATGCATATTACCATGTCCCGATCCATCCCAGTCACCAGAGCTTCCTGAGGATCACAGATCAGCTGGAGTCAGAGATTCTATATGTCCAGTTTCGGGCCCTTCCATTTGGTCTCTCTCAGGCCCTGGGAGTTTTTACAAAAATTGTAGCAGAGATGATGGCTCGTGTAAGGAAGAAGGATGTGATTATTGTTCCTTATCTAGACGACTTTCTGCTAATCACCCAGTCAGTTCAGATCCTCAGGGACCAGGTAGCTTGGCTGAGGGAGGTTCTGGACAGTTTAGGGTGGGAGATAAACATAGAAAAGTCCTGTTTCAGCCCATCTCAGAATTGCAGTTTCCTGGGGATGATTTTAGATTCCAGATCCCAGAAGTGGCTTTTCTGATCAGGGAGAAAGTTCAGTTAATCCTCTCACTCCAGTCGATCTCCTTGAGACAGGCCATGTCAGCACTGGGTCTCATGACGGCCGCTATTCCAGGGGTAGAATGGGCCCAGTATCATTCAAGGACCCTTCAGCTTCAGATCTTGTGTCTGGGACAAGAATATCCTTTCTTTGCTGCGGAATATGGTGGCGCTATATAAATAAATGTTATTATTATTAAGGGATCCGATCCCACTGAGGCCTGCGATTGGCTGCAGGCAGTGTCGTATGTTTTCAATTGAGAGAGCACAGTGGAACATGCCGGGAGGATAAGTGGTGGGTTTGCCTGAACCCCTCATTCTTGATCAGCCCTTTTAAAGGGGTTCTCTGGGCTTTTTAATATTGATGACCTATCCTCAGGATAGATCATCAATATCAGATCGGCAGGGGTCTGACACCCGGCACCCTCGCCGATCAGCTGTACGGGGAGACGGACCGCGCTATGTGCATGTGCCGCCTCCCTTCTCTCTTCTCGCCTGATTCTGAAATCCCATAGACATACAGCAGCGGACAGGAAGAGAGAAGGGAGACAACAAGTGCGCATAGCGTGCACCATCTCCCCTTTCAGCAGATCTGAAATTGATGAACAATATTAAAAAGCCCGGACAACCTCTTTAACTCTGCACAATATCTAATCATCTAAAGAATAAAGTGACATAGGCCCAAAAAAACAGATATTTTATAAAAACTGGAACAACATGTTTTGAGACACAGTTATATACACACGCAGCTCACTGTTAACTACCAGGCAGAGCTTATACATTTAATTTACACATTTTAAAATATACAACAAGGCTTGATTTCTGGTTAAAACATTCCCCACACATCTGTATGAATGGTTTCTCCTCTCTTTGACCTTTTTCATGAGTATCAAAATTTGACTTTTTGTTTCCCAAATTCTAAAACATACCTTGTATGAATTCTTTGGTGTTTTGAAAGATTCGATCTATTTCGAAAACATTTTCTACATTCTGAACAGAAATATGGCTTCTCCCCTGTGTGAATTCTGTGATGTGCAACAAGACTTGATTTCTGGTTGAAAGATTTCCCACATTCTGAACATGAAAATGGCTTCTCCTCTTTGTGAATTATCTGATGTTTAATAATATCTGATTTATATCTAAACCTTTCCCCACATTCTAAACATGAAAATGGCTTCTCTCCTGTGTGAATTCTCTCGTGTATATTAAGATTTGCTTTATTTACAAAACTTTTCCCACATTCTGAACATGAAAATGGCTTCTCCCCTGTGTGACTTCTCTGATGTACAACAAGATTTGATTTATTTAGAAAACATCTTCCACATTCTGAACATGAAAATGGCTTCTCCCCTGTGTGACTTCTCTGATGTACAACAAGATTTGATTTACTTAGAAAACATCTTCCACATTCTGAACATGAAAATAGATTCTCCCCTGTGTGACTTCTCTGATGTACAACAAAATTTGATTTACTTAGAAAATATTTTCCACATTCTGAACATGAAAATGGCTTCTCCCATGTGTGACTTCTCTGATGTACAACAAGACTAGATTTACTTCGAAAACAATTTCCACATTCTGAACATGAAAATGGCTTCTCCCCTGTGTGACTTCTCTGATGTACAACAAGAATTGATTTACTTATAAAACATTTGCCACATTCTGAACATGAAAATGGCTTCTCCCCCGTGTGACTTCTCTGATGTATAACAAGACCTGATTTATATCTAAAACATTTTCCACATTCTGAACATGAAAATGGCTTCTCCCCTGTATGACTTCTCTGATGTCTAACAAGATTTGCTTTACTTAGAAAACATCTTCCACATTCTGAACATGAAAATAGATTCTCCCCTGTGTGACTTCTCTGATGTACAACAAGATTTGATTTACTTAGAAAACATCTTCCACATTCTGAACATGAAAATGGCTTCTCCCCTGTGTGACTTCTCTGATGTACAACAAGCTTTGATTTACTTAGAAAACATCTTCCACATTCTGAACATGAAAATAGATTCTCCCCTGTGTGACTTCTCTGATGTACAACAAAATTTGATTTCCTTAGAAAATATTTTCCACATTCTGAACATGAAAATGGCTTCTCCCCTGTGTGACTTCTCTGATGTACAACAAGATTAGATTTACTTTGAAAACAATTTCCACATTCTGAACATGAAAATGGCTTCTCCCCTGTGTGACTTCTCTGATGTACAACAAGACTAGATTTACTTTGAAAACAATTTCCACATTCTGAACATGAAAATGGCTTCTCCCCTGTGTGACTTCTCTGATGTACAACAAGAATTGATTTACTTATAAAACATTTGCCACATTCTGAACATGAAAATGGCTTCTCCCCCGTGTGACTTCTCTGATGTTTAAGAAGACCTGATTTATATCTAAAACATTTTCCACATTCTGAACATGAAAATGGCTTCTCCCCTGTATGACTTCTCTGATGTATAACAAGATTTGATTTACTTATAAAACATTTTCCACATTCTAAACAAGAAAATGCCTTCTCCCCTGTGTGAATTCTCTGATGTCTAACAAGAGCACTCCTTTTGTGACCTTTATTTTGCTTAACAGTCTGTGATGAATCAGAAGACTGGAACCGATCCAAAACATCAGATGTTGGCTCCTTACTGTGAAAGGCTGGGGGTAAATCAGGGTTAATGGCATGATCTTCATGTTTATCTTGTTTGATACCATGATCGTCTGCCTTAAAATGCGAAAATATCAGATGTTCCTCTGAGCTCCCGGTATAGTTATCTGCCAAGAATAAATCAGATTTTTATCATTTTAGAAATAATATAAAATTATACACGCTTCCATCACTGTTATCTAGTAAAAGGCTCAGTGGAGACTCATGAAGGGACCTGTGACTCAGTACTATTAGTTGGTGTCCCTCTCCCACTCTGATGGGTGGAAACATTTCAGCAACGGAGAGGATCAGTACGGTCATGTGCAAAGAAATCACAGCTTTGGAACAAGTAACAATGGATTATCAGTACTATTTACATGTTCATTTACCTTTTCAGTACAAATACTTTATACTGTACAACATTCTTGCAACTTTGACTAATAAAAAAACCTTGAGTGGTATAAAACAGGCCACCCCTGGATTCTGGAAAGTGGAAATGTGTTCTGAGGAGTGATAAATCACACCTCTCTAACTAGCAATCAGATGAACAAGTCTGGGTTTTGTGAGTTACAGGAGAACGTTACCTGCCTGACTGCACTGGGCCAACTTTAAAGCTGGTGAAGGAGGAATAATGCTAGGTTTGTTTTCAGGGGTTGGCTTGGCTCCTTAGTTCTTGTGAAGGGAAATCTTAACAGACCAAGAGATGTTGGACAGTTGCATGCTTCCACTTGAGAACAGTTTGGGAAAGGCCCTTTTCATTTCCAGAATGATAACGTGCCCCAGTGCACAAAGCAAGCTCCATGAAGGCATGGTCGGGGGGAGTTTGGTGTGGAAGAAGTTGACGGACCTCAACCCCATCCAACACCTTTGGGATCAACTAGAAAGGACATTGTAAACCAAGCCTTATCATCCAACATCGTTGTCTGACCTTGTGATTGCTCTTCGGAATAAATGGGCAAAAATTTTCAGACACACAGAAAATTTAGTAGAAATCCCTTCCAGAAGAGTAGAAGCTGATTTAATATATAATAGTAAAGAACGCTAAAATGGAACAAAACAATAAATGCTTTATTGGAAAAACCGGTAGAAAATAATGGGGGAACAACCCATAAAACCAATCCCTAGATACATGTGGTAGGAGCTAATTGGCGCCACATTGATCATGTATCGATCCAATTCTAGTATATACTCCACCAACACTGCGAAATGGATGTGTGTGAACACACACTAATAAACAGCGTAACACCTCTCTCAATCGGAGAGTGTGTATATCAGTTCGCTATTTATGTCCAAAAATCGCAGATATCAGATCCACAACGTTAAAAGTCACAGAGCATATTTGTGCTCCAGGACTTATGTGGAATGGACATATAGTGCATAAGCAGGCAATCGCCATCAGCAATTGGCCTCCTATATAGCGTGCATATGCACTATAATGTGTGCATGTCCAACCACTGCTAAAGTTATGTCCATCGATCGGCGTGTGTATTACCAACACCCGCCCACGGACATTTCAACACTCCCTAACTCTTAAGGCGTTGATTGCTCACAGAAAACAGAGCATCCATTAGTATTACAGATGCCCCCTACAGTTTAGGCTCAACGCGTTTCTGTGCCCTACAGTCAGGAGCGCATCAAACAGAGTAGCATCAAGCAGTCAGAGAGAGCTGCCTAGTGTGGCAGCGTGCCAAGAGTAAAGGTATCGGCGCTGTGGTGGCCGTACGCGGCCGCACGAGCGCCGAGTTTAAAGGGGTTGTCCAAGTCATGGAAAAAAAAATATAGCACTGTAACTCTGATGGGCAGCAATATATAACTAAGTTCAGCAAGTTTTAGGCAAAAAAAATCTATATTTCCTCATTTCCCTGGTTCTCTTCTGGCCTTTGTTTAGATGCAGTAATAATTTCTGCCCCTCCCCCCTCCTCTGCAAAGGCAGTGAATACAAGTGCTGAGTGACATGTCTGCCTGCTGGGATACTCAGCAGCATGTTGTTTGTGTAGGACTACAAGTCCCAGCTGTACAATGACACTGCTGATACACACAGGAAATTCTCCCTACCTGTTCTTGTACAATACGATTCCTCTATAGCTCCTTGCCCAGCATTTGTCTCCTCTCACTGCTGCAGCTACTATTTGTTGTAAAGCCTTGAGCCCTCAGTGTGTTCTGGCTGAAGGGGTTAATGTTTTATCTGAAGGAATCCAGGGAGAGAGCAGATAGCAGCCCAGCAAATAAAAGGGGCGTGGCCAGTGACGTCTTGTGTACAGACTGTTATCTGATCTCTGAGGCTTGTGCACGAAACATCACAGAGCAGAGAGATAAGGTGACATCACAGGTCATGTGACCTTCAGTCAACTCTGAGAAACCAGCAGCTTTAGAAACACAAAGTATATGGGAAAGTTGTTATACCTGACAAGTTAGAAACATATAAAGAACAAAAAAATAACTCGGACAACCCCTTTAAAAGGGTAAAACCCAGCCCCACATGATGTGACGTACTGCCTGCCAGCCAATTAGGAGGCAACCAGCCTCCATACAGATAGTAATGGACCACGATCGGCAGCAAGATAAAGTAAGTGTCATCTGTGAGAAGCGCAATACAGCGCACTGTGAATATAATCGGGAATATCTTGGCGGTTATAAAATAAATACCGGAGATATTCAGAGGTAACAGGATGGAGGACCACAGGGTCCTCAGTTATTAGAAATATAACCTTATTGCTGCAACAAAGTGACATTACATGGATCCCACAGTTAATATGACATGGTGCCTGTAAGAGTGCAGTGTAATATAGTTACAGCACAGTACATACCATGTATCTATATATTCCCAGTGGTAATGATAGATCCAGATACATCTGACTGCGATCTAAAAAAGGGTCACTGTAACATGTACAGTCAGTACACAAGGAACCATGCCTGCAGTAAGCACTGATATAAAGTGTTAGAGAAATGTAGTTAGTTGGTGAACACAATTGTGTTAGGGTTGTATTTCATTATCAGGTGGTCTCCATCTCCTTATATCCATATCTCTTATATCTTATAATCTCTAAGCTCCATTAGATGTCACATATGCTTAAAAATAAAAATTACTCATAATCACTTGTTATGTCTGTAGGAAAACAGGAACTTAGCAGAAGTTGAAATATGCAGATGGAATTTCCCAGATAGATGAAGTAATGTGTACGTGTCCTCATTAGCATTGGGCGGCTACATCATCTGTCTTTTGATTTGACGTTACATGTTTACTTGTATGATTGTGATTGGATATATTAACATTGATGACAAAGGGGGGTGTGATTACACCAACATGTATTTCTAATAAAATTAGCTCTCTGGGTGTAACCAGGAGAGATCTGCATGATCAGCAATGAGACGACTGGACGTGTATTTCTCGTGCTGTGGTCGCACCCTCTTACCATGAAGGGGGAAATTTAACATAATTTCAACACCACAGAAAACTGAGTATTAAGTCCAATTTAATATTGTAGGTACATGTCATAATCCATATTTAATATTGCAGGTACATGTCATCAGGTAAAACAACCCCCGTGGTCTTGCAGTGGATAAAAGACCTGATAAAAAACGGGTCATTGGTGTTGCTGCCAAAGAAGGACTTCCCCTTCTTAATGTATCTGCAGAATTTGCAAAAACCACATGGATAAGTACATGTCGTGTAACTCTTTAACCAGGATTGCGGGGCTGGACTCTGATATAGGCTATGTACCAAACAGTTGTGCAAATTTTGACTGCGACGGTATGTAATAGCCGGAGTAATGGGGATATAATTGCCTATATCTGGGTCCGAGAGAAGGATATCCCAATTGTCTGCCAAAATTTGACGAATTTCTGTGCCATATGTGCCAATAATTATAACAGTTTCTGACTGTACATCTCTAGACTTAGGACATAAGAGTTGTTCCCGGGTCGCGCTCACAGAGTGTTGGTACGAATGTTTAAGGCCTCTTTCACACTAGCGTTAGCATGGATCCGGCACCTAAAGGGTGCCAACGGATCCATGCTTACGCTGATACATGTGTGGAGCCGGAGCAGCGCTCCGGCCCCACACATGTTACCACACACATTGGCACAAGACATACACACATACAGACATACACACATACACACATACATACTCACATACTCCGGGGACGCCGGCAGAACGTCTTCACGCGCCTCCTGCGCGCAGTGATGACGATTCCCCACAGCGCCCTCTGCTGGGCGCAGTGGGGAAACGTCATAGCTGCGCGCAGGAGGCGCGTGAAGACATGCTGCCGGCGTCCCTGGAGTATGTGAGTATGTATGTGTGTATGTGTGTATGTCTGTATGTATGTATTTAAGTATGTGTCTAGCTTTGTAGCCGGATCCGGAATGACCCCCCATTGCAAATCAATGGAGGACAGATCCGGATTACTGGTGTGTCCACACCAAACGGATCCGTCCCCATTGACTTGCATTGGGGGTCATTCCGGATCCGTCTTGGTGCGGATCCCTGGACCGGAGAGCAAACCGCAGCATGCTGCGGTTTGTTCTCCGGTCTGAAGACGGAACGGAAGCGTTTTATTCCGGTATTGAGCCCCTATGACGGGACTCAATACCGGAATTTTAAAACGCTAGTGTGAAATTAGCCTAAGAATGTGCTGCGGATATCCACGATGGGTGAATCTCCGTCTCAGATCTTGTGCCGCAGATCTGAAGCCAGCCATTTCAGAACAATTCCTGCGGATCCGCAAGTATTGGCCTTTAGGAATGCCCCTTTTCAGGGCTATAGGATGACCACTATCTCAGGCCAATAGGTTGTTGGTGGCCGTAGGTTTTCTAAACACATGTGTAGAAATCTGGCCTGTATCACTGATGGTCACTGTCAGATCCAAGAAAGTGATCTGTTTATCATGGATTTCTGAAGTAAAAAACAGGCCGAATTGATTCGCGTTTAGGGCAGACACAAATTCCTGGAACTTCATCTTATCCCCCTTCCACAAAAGTATTACATCATCGATGTAACGGAGCCAAAGGCGAATTGATGATGTGAAGTGTTCAAGTGATTCACTAAACACAACCTCCTTCTCCCACCAGCCCAGGTAGAGATTTGAAAAGTGGGGGCACAGGGGCTCCCCATTGCAACTCCCCCTGAGCTGGTGGAAGATTCGTCCGTCAAAGACAAAGATATTATGTGTCAAGATGAATTGTAATAACTCCATCACGAACAGATTATGGCGCCCTAGATGTTCACCCCGCTCTCGGAGGAAGTCGAAGACCGCTCTACATCCAAGATCATGTGGAATGGAACTGTAGAGGGCCTCAACGTCTAGGCTAGCCAGACATGTGCCCTCCTCAACATAGATGTCATGTAGCCTGTCATGAAATCCCTTCCAGAAGAGTAGAAGCTGATTTAGCTGCAAACAGGGAAACAACTCCATATTAATGCTTATTGATCTAGATTGAGATGTCATAATAGCTCCTGTAGGTGTCCCCATATTTTTCTCCAAATAGTGCATTCTTCACTTCTCTCCACTTCAGAAACTTCACAGTGTAGTGGTTGTCATATGACTATAACATAGAATCCAAGTCATAAATTTTTGTCCCATGAGGGTTGTAAGAGAGAAGATCTCATTCAGGCCTCCTGGGCTCAATGCATCCAGTCAATAGATTCTTCTGCCTTAATCTTTTATACTAATAAGGTATTCAAATTTACTTAACGAACTGAAGTCCCCAAAAATGGAGAACCTTGTGATCTTTTCATTGTATTTATTGAGTTAAAAACATGTGAGGGAAAAAAAAAAATTAATGATCTGCCCTAAAAGATGGCCCCCAACTGGGCGACAGTCCCTAACTTAACTAAATGAGGAGGTCTAAACCAAAAAGAGGTAAAAAAAAGGCATACTAAGCAAGACAGAACCAGAAATTAAATGTTAGAACCAAAACAGAATACAAAGAGCCAAATAACAAGCAGGGTAAATACCAGGATTTAATCAGTATTGACCCTGCCTGTTATTATAATTGGTAGTCAGAGTCACAACTTAAATGCTAGTGTGGCAACGAGGACCCATCACAGGCAACTATGGAAGAGGAAGAACAGCAAGAACATGATGCTGGCACAGAGCCAGCCAACCATCCCCGGCATCATCAGCTGCCACTCCAATAACACAAGCTCATGTTCTAACTCCTGGCAGGGTGACGGTGTTGATGGAACATGCCACCATCACTTGAAAATCACTTCTGCAGCGTTGGTAACAGTTTCATCCATGCCCTTACACTTCAAAGTGCGTTCCATCAGGGAGAAAAAAACACTCTCTTCCAACTCTTTCACAGTTCAGTCTTGATCTTCATCCAAGCACAACAAGCACTCCGTCTTGATATGGCAGCCGTGTGGAAAAGTCAGTGTCAGGCGTACTGACGATAATTCTACTGAATACGAGGAGTTAGCCGATAATGTCTGGGTGATTAATGGATCATTAATAATGGACGCACTTTATTTATAACATACCCAGACAGATTTATAGGACTAATAAAAGTGATGTTTTCAGAGGAGAATTATTTTTTTTTACACTGGATGTAGTCTATAGGTGGCTGCAGTATTTCACCGTTCCTCTGAACCCGAGGACACCACTGGGTTTGGAATTTATGTCTAGGATTTCAGCATCACATGGTGTACTGCAAATATAGAACTGCTCAGCTATAAAACTGCTCTGTACATACAATACTTTTATATGATGTCATGTCACATCATGACTAGACTCAATGTCCTCCCTGAGGTGTCTACAAGGGAACTATTAGACATCCACCATCACCCAAACTTCTGATCAATACTGCAGGACCCCATGTAGTGGTAAGAATTGTGTGCTAGTAAAGGGAACCTGTCAGAAAGTATGTGCCCCCCAAACTGCCACCAGTACCTGACAGTGGAATGAGGAATCAGTATCCTGTCAATGAGAATAATCTGTGAGTCTTCTCTGCTTTATTTAGTGGTCACTACTCACCTGGGCGGTTATCTGTAGGAATGTCCTCTATACTCTGCTCATCACCCCTCACGTCTGTCTCTGTAACATATATAATGTTCAGCTCTTCACCCGGATTCACAAGCTGTGAAAGAAATATTGTAGAAGTCATCAGACGGTTGGATAAATCCTGTGGAAGGTTTTATAGAACCAGATATATATATTATTGCATGGGCAAACAATGGCATATATACTGTAACTCCGTGACTGTGGCATGTGATATGCTGACTGATTTCCTATTTATAGGTACCTTCTCTGTTTTCTATGTTGATTTGTTTTTAATTTGCTCCTGATTTTTTACACCCTATGCATTTCTTGCAGGGAAGAAACCTTTCAATCCATCTTCTCTTCTTTTATTGGTATCTTTCATATCCACACAGCGCCCTGTTGACAACTATATTGCCTATATATAGGAGCGTCCTCCATATATGTCCCCAATATTTTGTCTTTCTTTAACATATTCCAATGTTTATTAATTATTTTTGTGAAAATCCTTGCTTGTCCATTATATGGGATAATGATTGGTGGTATTATCATATTTTTATTTTCCTTCTTGTCCTGCGTCTCTTTTATATGTTCTTTTTTCGTCAATAATAATCCTCTGTCTTACTTCTGTTCTTTGTTCTGTCAATTTTGTTTTGTTATACCCCTTAGCAATAAATTTGTTCTCTAGTTTTTCCGCTTCTTTTTCATACTCCTGTTTTCGTACAATGTCTTTTAATGCGCAAAAACTGGCTTCTAGGGACGTTTTCCAGCCAACGGGGGAGATGGCAGTTGCTTTTAGACAAAAAGCTATTTGAATACGTGGGCTTATTGAGCGTTTTTGTGCATATTCTTCCCTTTTCTATATAAAAAATTAACTTCTTTATTACTAAAATGAGGGGTGAATTCTAAATAAAATTCATTTTTATTTTTGTCCCTAAAAAAATCCTTTAAAAGTTCCTTCCCTTTATTCCATATAAAAACAATATCGTCAATAAAATGACGCCAGAGGACGAGGCCCACCCGGAGATCGCCATTGGGATGTATAAATTCTTCTTCCCACTTTCCCACGTATAAATTGGCGAACCCCGGTGCGAATCTCGTCCCCATAGCCGTACCCCATATCTTAAATACAAAATATTTTTTTTTGCAGAATAAACATCATACATTCTATTATGTACTCTATTTGGGTTTCTGGTATCTCAGCCTTTTTTCTCAAAAAGTGTTCCACCGCATTGCATCCTTTTTTGTTTTTTATTATGCTATAAAGGGAATATAAAGGGAACCTGTCATCTCCGAAACATCCCCTGAAGTGTTGTATAGTGTAAGTGATGCTGAATCCAAATATGTAAGTTTTATCTTCATACTTACTTCCATTCCGACGCTGTGCTCCCACAAACCTGCAGTAAAATGCACTGAGAGGACTCCGGTGCTCACTCACATAATGAAGAGGACTCAAAGAAGAGTCCTCTCAATGCATTTTACTGCCGGTTTATGGGAGCACAGCGTCGGAATGGAAGTAAGTAGATAAAACTTACATATTCAGATTCATGATTCTTATTTTCCTGCATAGAAATTAATGCTTCTTTCTCCTTCTTTGTAATATTTGACAAATATTTCAAATTTCTTTTTTTTTTTTTTTTTTCTTATATCATTGGTTACTGACGTCATAAATGCATTTAAGGCCGGTGAGTATTCCTGCAATGGATGAAATCTGGATTTAGCTTTTAAATATGTGTGTTTATATTCCACCTCTGATCTTTCTTTCTCATCATTGCCGTTCTATTTTTTATTATCTTTATCTGTATTATCTTCATTATCTTTTTTATTATTATTCTCCTTTTGTCTTTGTTCCTTTTTAATATGATATTTCTTTAGGGCTAGTTATACAGAAACTACTTCATGAAGTAGTAGCCTTGTGGTTCCACTGCAAAATAGTCCAGATCCCTATCAGATGTAATCCTGTCATCTCCACCTTTCTCATTATACAAGGATAAAACATATAATACTGGTGGATAAAACAAGACTGAAGACAAGATCTTCACAGCCTTCTACACATCATAGGGGACATTTCATGAGACCTTATCTCCATCTACCTGATCATCCTGTGGGACATTGTGATGTTCTTCTGAACCATCCTGTGGAAGAAGAGGACTGGGACATCTCTCTGGTGTTCTTCTCTCTTCCTTAACTGTAGGAAACACATCCAGTGACTGAATTCATTCCTTACATACAGATAATGAGAGGACGTGTGGATTTAGTCATGTCTATTACCTGGTGATGTGAGGGGCCGGTGATCCTCCATCATGATCCCCTTATCTCCATCCTGTGGAAGGAAAGGACTGGGACATCTCTCCGGTGTTTGTCTCTCTTCCTTAACTGTAGGAAACACATCCAGTGACTGAATTTATTCCTTACATACAGATAATGAGAGGACGTGTGGATTTAGTCATGTCTATTACCTGGTGATGTGAGGGGCCGGTGGTCCTCCATCATGATGTCCTTGTACAGATCTTTGTGTCCTTCTAAATACTCCCACTCCTCCATGGAGAAATAGACGGTGACATTCTGACACCTTATAGGAACCTGACAACACAATGATACAGTCATCACCCAGATCCCTTCATAACGTTCCTGTATAATGTCCCAGCATTCCCAGCAGTGTCACCTCTCCAGTCAGCAGCTCAATCATCTTGTTGGTGAGTTCTAGGATCTTCTCTCTATTGATTTCCTCATGTATCAGGGGGTGAGGTGGAGGCCCTGTGATTGGGCTCAGGGTTCTTCCCCATCCTTCAGACACAGGGTCCTGACAGCGCTCACTAGAGGTCTTCTTCACTACTGTGTAGTCCTGGTTATGGAGAGACACAGTAATAAATATCACTCCATACATCTCCAGAGTCCCTCACCTCTCCAGTCATGTCCATCTGTTAGTAACATAGATAAGATGATGTAATGTGACATCATCAGAATCTCTCACCTCTCCAGTAAGCCGGAAGAGGATCTCTAGGGTGAGATTTATTATACTCTCCGCCATCTTGTCCCTGTCCCTATCCATCTTTGATGGGATAATCAGGAGAAGGATCTTATATAGAAGATCTCCACTGAGCGGATCCTATATTGTAGGAATCTGAATGGAGAGAAAATGAGACGATGTAAAATCCTATAAAATCCCATGTAAAATACAATTACTGGAGATAAGAGGAGACATTGGAGAAGATAATAAAGCTGTTGAGGCTGGAGGCAGGTCTTTCACGTTTCAGGACAATGTATGTTCCCCTTTCATATTCTGCCACAGTAAAGCTAAACGTATGCGACAGTCAAAAACAGAAAAGTGATGGACAGTTTTGTTTTTAATGGCAGTCACACATCAGTTATGAGAACAATGGTAACTTATGAATTTATTTACATGACAGTTTTTATGACGGGAAGTGAATAACAGATATAAAAATAGAACATGTCCTACCTTGTCCGTCTTCACTGTTCGAAAGCCCCATAACTAGTGGGTTCAAGGACCTTTCATGTTGTAATAACCCTGTGATCATGTGTGGGTGGGGTCAGGCTACTCTGCTAGAGGAGGAAAAAGATATGTGATGACTTGTGACCATGTGACTGTATGGGAGGTATCAGGCTCCAGGCGACCTTTCCTCATGAGTAAGAAACAGAGATATGTGCAAGAGCCTAAGACAAACACATATTTTCTACTCTACACAGCTCTGCGCTGTACATTATATACACACAGTTCTGCACTCCACATTATACACACAGCTCTGCACTGTACATTATAAACACACACCTCTGCAATGTACATTATACACACAGCTCTGCACTGTACATTATATACATACAGCTCTGGACTGTACATTATATACACACAGCTCTGCACTGTACATTATACACAGCTCTGCACTGTACATTATATACATACATCTCTGGACTGTACATTATATACATACATCTCTGCACTGTACATTATATACATACATCTCTGCACTGTACATTATACACACACATCTCTACACTGTACAATATACAGGGCCTGAGAAAATGGCAGGTGTCACACATGCGCTGCCACTGGCTAACATCAAATTTACACAGGAGAGTTGTCTTGTCCGCCCACATCATCAAGAAATTGTTTATTGCCTTTCTCTGTTCACATAGTCGGTCAAACATATGGTGGGTGGGGTTCCAACCAGTGGTCATATATCAGCCAAGGTTGTGAACGGGTGTGCTTTGCAGTATATGAGTGGCTGGATGTCTTGCAGAAGAATGCTAGACTTTAGGAGCCGCTTTACAACCAGGTTAAAGATGTGTGCCATGCAGGAGAATAGATGTGGGCCACTGGGTGACGCAGCGGTTGCCGCATCAGGCTGTACCCCTACATTAGCACCATGGTTTTTGAAAGCCACTTTATGGTGATGCTGCATGTACTGATGTAGGGCCATGGTGCCAAAATTGGCACCCTGGCCACACTTCACCTTCTGCCCACAGATTCTGCAAATGGCCAGCGTCTTGATAAAAAATTGCCACACCGATGAGTATGGTATTTTCCCCCCTACACTCTGTGCTGACTGCCTCTGTGAACTCCTTCGCTGCTACTTCTTTCCGGACAGGGTGGCTCCTACATAGCAGGCGGTCTACCCCAGGCACATTTGGTTACAGATCTCACACTGTTGTCACCCTGAAGGCTCAGCCACTGCCTAACGTGCAAGCTGCCGCCCTTTTCTTGTGATGATGATGAAGCCCCCTCTTCACCCAGCTCCCACTTGTGATCGGCTAAATCATCATCCACTACTGTCTGCACGTCACTGATGTCACCCTCACCAGTCTAAGATCCACATGCCTGACCGCTTACTACACTAGCTTCCACGCAACTCTCATTGTCACTTGCCCGCCTACCAGAGGAAGCAGTAGATGTCTCCTCTTGGATGGGCCGTAGCTGCTGACTGTCCTCTAGAAGCTCGTCCTCGCTGAAAAGGGTAGCTGAGCCGACGGCATACAATACTTCTCAAACTGAAAGAACAGAAAATCACAGAGGCAGGTTGAGGACAGGTGGGGGTGCAGAGATTGTTCTTGGGCTATGCCAACTAAGCGTCATTTCAGAGGAACCCGCCAACTCCTGGCCGGGGGTTTCTGATGTCACTTCTGACGAAGAAGAAGTCTGAGTTAACCATTCAAGTAAAGCTGGGTTGCTGGTCAAAACACGACCGCTAGATTTCACTGGCAGATATGGCCTGTCGCTACGACTACACCCTCCACCCCCTTCTTCTGCTGCTGCTACTAAATTAAAAGAAACTGCAAGGGTAAAAGAGTAATACTATTAGGCCGTGACTTCAACCCAGAAGTAACTGTGAATGGAAGTACTTTTATATAAAATAAATACACCCCAAAACTGGTTGTATCATGCCAAAATTTCACCACATAAGCAAGGGTGAAAGGAAGTACTTACAGTGCCTATAAGTAGTATTCAACCCCCTGCAAATTTGGCTGGTTTGATAAGATGCAAATAAGTTAGAGCCTTCAAACTTCAAACAAGAGCAGGATTTATTAACAGATGCATAAATCTTACAAACCAAAAAGTTATGTTGCTCAGTTAAATTTTAATAAATTTTAAACATAAAAGTGTGGGTCAATTATTATTCAACCCCTAGGTTTAATATTTTGTGGAATAACCCTTGTTTGCAATTACAGCTAATAATCTTCTTTTATAAGACCTGATCAGGCCGGCACAGGTCTCTGGAGTTATCTTGGCCCACTCCTCCATGCAGATCTTCTCCAAGTTATCTAGGTTCTTTGGGTGTCTCATGTGGACTTTAATCTTGAGCTCCTTCCACAAGTTTTCAATTGGGTTAAGGTCAGGAGACTGACTAGGCCACTGCAACACCTTGATTTTTTCCCTCTTGAACCAGGCCTTGGTTTTCTTGGCTGTGTGCTTTGGGTCGTTG
>ONZH01030867.1:0-116894 GCA_900303285.1 Rhinella marina | reverse complement strand
AAGAGCACGCACAGTACAGTGGCCTATTAAATGGCCCTAGATATTGTATATTCAAGGTACACAGCCGTGTAGTAACTGTACAGACGGTGGGTATTTACACCGGTATGTGAAATAATTTAGCAAGAGAACGCACAGTACAGTGGCCTATTAAAAAGGCCTAGATATTGTATATTTCAAGGTACACCAGCCGTGTAGTAACTGAACAGACGGTGGGTATTTACACCAGGTATGTGAAATAATTTAGCAAGAGAACGCACAGTACAGTGGCCTATTAAAAGGCCCTAGATTATTGTATATTTCAAGGTACACAGCCGTGTAGTAACTGAACAGACGGTGGGTATTTACACCAGGTATGTGAAATAATTTAGCAAGAGAACGCACAGTACAGTGGCCTATTTAAAAGGCCTAGATATTGTATATTTCAAGGTACACAGCCATGTAGTAACTGAACAGACGGTGGGTATTTACACCAGGTATGTGAAATAATTTAGCAAGAGAACGCACAGTACAGTGGCCAATTAAAAGGCCTAGATATTGTATATTTCAAGGTACACAGCCGTGTAGTAACTGAACAGACGGTGGGTATTTACACCAGGTATGTGAAATAATTTAGCAAGAGAACGCACAGTACAGTGGCCTATTAAAAGGCCTAGATATTGTATATTTTCAAGGTACACAGCCGTGTAGTAACTGAACAGACGGTGGGTATTTACACCAGGTATGTGAAATAATTTAGCAAGAGAACACACAGTACAGTGGCCAATTAAATGGCCTAGATATTGTATATTTCAAGGTACACAGCCGTGTACTAACTGAACAGACGGTGGGTATTACACCTGGTATACAAAAAGGGTATTGCAGGCACACAGAACCCAGAACACTAGAGCCAAATAAACTGTATTTAAAAAAAAAAAATAAAATTCACAGCCGTATACTGCCAGATCAGATGGTGCATATACACACTAGTTATATAACAGGGTTTTTCAGCCAAAAAGAACGCTGAACAGTAGTGCCAAATATAGTTTTGGTATGTAGCAGAGCACCTAATACACCACTAATGCCTCTCTCTGTCCCTACTCCAGCAGCTATCCCTGAATACGGCAGCCGTTCTCTGTAAAGTGTATCTTGTAGTAAAGCTATCACTGTAGTGCACTATAGTAGCCCTGATAAGGGCTTTTAATCACGCTCCTGCCTGTCCAACTGCTAAAACCTGTCTGTCCCTTCTCCAGCCTCTGTCCCTGACTAAGTTCACGCAGCATATGCGTACGAGCAGGAAGAGCTGAGTTTTTAATATTCGAGGTCACATGGTTTTTCCAGCCAATCCATGTAGACGCTGTTTTCGCGCTGCCAGCGTGCTCAGCGTGCCTGTCATACCCCCCCTGCATGTTGATTGGTGGAAAAAGAGTGCCAGGGAAGGTGGGAGGGGAAACGAATTCTAAGTGCGCCATCGCCGTTATACTCGATTGAAATCGAGTATGCCAAATAGCGTAGTATTCGATCGAATACCGGCTCGATCGAACACTACTCGCTCATCTCTAATGACTAGCGATGAGCGAACTTCTGTTTTAGAAGTTCGGGTTACCACAGAATTGCGTTATGGATTTCATGACCACAGACAATAAGTTATAATCCGTGGTCATGGGATCCATACCGTAATTCTGTGGTAACCCAAACTCGAACTTCTAAAACAGACTCACTATTGATGACCTGGCCAATACTATCCCTACAGTGAAACATTCATGCTGTGGGGTGTTTTTTAGCAGCTTGGACAGTGGGACTGGTCTGGGTTGAGGGAAAGCTGAATGGTACAAATTAGAGAGAGATTCTTAAAGGGGTTATCCAATAGTACAAATACAATACAATGGCCATTCCACTCCTATAGACGATATTTACCCAGTTTCTGGTACCCGCGTCCCTCCAGATCACTGCACAGCCACCGCTGCATCTTCCCGGGTGACGCTAGTGAGGCTGGTCACCATTGTGGCCTGCTTTTGGCTACTTCCCATCATCATTGGATGTTTTGATCCGTGCAACAGGGAAATGCAGTGATGGCCGTGTAGGGATCCGCAGGAGCACTAGGTGCCGGGAAATGGGTAAATATCATCTATAGGAGGGTGGAGGGCAGCCATTGTGGGGGCATTTGTACTAGTGGATAACCGCTTTTATGAGAACCTGATCCAGTGTGCTCTGGACCCCAGAGTGGGTGGAAGACTCACCTTCCAACAAGACAATGATCCTAAGCACATGGCTAAGACAACACAGGAGTGGCTTAGGGACAATGCTGTGAATGTCTTTGAGTAGCCCGGCCAGAGCTTAGAAGAGCTGACTTGAACCCAATTGAACATCTCTGGAAAGACCTGAAAATGGTTGTCCACCAATTATGCCTTGTGGCCTAAAGAGCTTGAGAGGATCTGCAGAGGACAATGGCAGAATATCCCCAAATCCAGGTGTGCAAACCATGTGGCATCATACCCAATAAGACTGGAGACTGTGATCACTGACAAAGATGCTTCAACTAAATTTACTTGAAAGTGATCACATTTTGTACAGATATGTCCTTCCTTACCTTTCCTCTTGGCTCAACCTATCCCAAAGTGTGTTGTGTGAGATGACCACTATGAGGAGAAAACAATCATGATAATAAGTCACAAGATGTCTATCCTTCATGTGTTTGTGTATGGCCACCAAGTGGTTGTGTTGAGAACTGCAGCCTGGGCGAATGGGGAACTTATAGTGGCCATAGAAAAAACAAAAAAAAACAAAAAAAAAAACAACTAAATGTGGCCCGTGTTGTAGGCAGTTCCAAACTGATGTAAGGAGGCAGGGCAACACAAGTAGGTGGTGTCTGCAATACTGTAGACTAGTCGGGAGCAGCAGCAGGGCCATTGTCAAAGTGCTCATCTCCCTATATATTTAACTGTATTGCTGTCCTCAGTACGGCAATACAGTTGAATGCTGCGGCAGAGCACGGGAACAATGTTTTCCTGCCCTGTTCCTTCTGATAGGCTACTGGCACTAGGCCTAAAACCTATCAGAGGCCAGCCCAGGTAATGCGATGACGTCATCATCATCGTGAGTTTGGCAGCATACACTGTGGGAAACAGGATGGATGAAGCATGCATCACCTCGCTAACAGCCTCATGGAGGTAAGTATTTTGGATTAGATTTGTTTGTTTTTGTTTTTTTTTTCATTTGGTCCTGCTGTTGGGCCACTATGGAGGAAGGAGGAAAGGAGTACTTTGGAGGCATCTACTGGTGGCCCCATATTATCCGGGGCTCAATGGGGACATTAGGTCAACTGGGGGCCCTGAGAAAGGAATTTTGTTTTGTACTGGCACACACAAGGGGACATTTGGCACACTTTATAGGGGACCTTGGCTCTCCTGGGAACATCAAGAGGAGGTATTTTTGTATTGGCACACAGAAGGGGGCATTTTTTGTACTGGGGCACTATGGGAACAATGGCTCTACTGGGGGCACTAAGAGAAGATGTTTTTTGTACTGGCACACGCTATACAGGTTCTTTTTTTACAGTTACATATTATAAGGGGATATATTTTGCACTGGCATGCATTATAAGGGAGCACTTTTATACTAGTGCACATTATAACGAGCATTTTTTGTACTGCCACACATTATAAAGGGCATTTTTTGTACTGGCACACATTAGGAGGCATTTTTCTATGGTCACACATTAGGAGGCATTTTTCTATGGTCACACATTATAAGGAAAATTATTACTACTGGAGGGGAACATTATGGTGAGCTTTATTACTACTGTGGGACTAAGGGGAGCATGATTATTAGTATGGGCACTATGGGTGCATTATAAATTATAAAGCGGAGACTTTTATTACTTTTGGGGGCACTGTAGGGGCACTATTACTACTAGGTGCACTCTGGCAGATAATTATTACTATTGGTGGGACTTTGGGGGACACTATTACTGTGGGGACACCCTGGCACAGGATCAGTTTATCACAATTATTTTTTTTTTTTATGGGGGGGGGGCATTATGTTTATACTATTAGTGTTGGACACTATTTTCTAGGCACAATAATTTTTTTAGGGCACTGTGCATCAATAATTATTGAAGGGGCACTACCTGTGGGGTATTAGTATTTTCAGGGGCACTGTTTCTACATTATCGCATTGTGAGCACAGTGGGCACAGTATTAGGTGTGGCAGGATGGGATGTTGAGAAGGTGGGGAGGATACTGGAAAAGTAAGAAATTAAGATATCTGTTTGTCAAAACTCTGCAGAGACAAGAGATGGCTGAAAGAAATCATCATGGAGGTCTGGTGTGGATGGAGAACATAAGGAAAGAGAACGCCTACATCAGAGGAGATGTCACTGGATGTAAGAGGTATGTGGCGCTATATTACCCTATATGTTTTGTAGGGCTAGAGGGAAGGAGTTAGATTGAGAATTTTGCATGGGGGGCAATTTTTGCCTCAGGAAGCAGAAAGGCTAGGTGCACCCGTTACCTTCTGCAAAACTCATCTAGGTGGGAGTCAGTAATGCCTTCCTGCAGGAGGACCCAGCTCTATGTATTGCAATTCATTATTCCCAGACTCTTTTGTATCTCACATTGGACACAGCACAATGTTCATTTGAGATGTTTTTTCCCATGCACAGAAGTCCTTGATTAATAAAACAATTAAGGCACAAGTTCATCGGGTTCTTAGCATAAATCCATGGAGAATGGAGAATAAATTAAGTGGCTTTTCCTTACATATTATTTTGCTTTCCTTTCTGGCACCAGAACGATGGAAACTCTTTCACCGACACCATGACTTCTTTTGTATGGAGGTTTTTTTTCTGAACCTTAATCAAGAAGACTGTGGCTTATGACATTCTTGCGTGTGTTCCATAGACCAATGTAATTACACGTGTCCTATCCACTACGCAAACAAGTTATAGATGGAAGTATCTAGGATACCTCCTGTACATGTTACACGTATTTTTGTATGGAGACAGCATCCCACCTTTAAAGGGAAGGATTGGTTTTACATTTACCACTTTGCAAATGTTTAAAAGTTTGATAATATTAATGTATAATGCAGCTTAACTCTTCCCATATTGGAGCCCGGCATAGCTCTTTAGCAACAAGGTGGCTGCTGGTTGAAGAACGTAGTTATGTTGCTTAAAGGAATTGTCCAATTTCTTTTAAAGGGTTTATTCGATATCATAAACAGCCAACTCATGTGCCGAGCCCCTCAGAGGGAATATACTTATCCTGCTCCCTGCGGCGCTCATGGTCCCTGCAATGCCACTGCTGATTCATCCGGTGTTGCGGGAAGCAGCCAATGGCAGGCAGGGACAGGGACAAACCTCACTAGCGTCACCTGTGATACTAGGGAGGCTCGTCCCTGTCCCTGCCTGCCATTGGCTGCTCCCCCCACCTGACACTGGATGTTTTCACCCGTTCACAGGTAGAGGCAGCAGCAACAGTGCGGGGACCAGGAGCGCCTCAGGGAGCAGGTAAGTATATTTCCTCTGAGGGGCCCGGCATATGAAGGGGAGGCTGTTTATGATATTGGATAACCCCATTAAATACCTGTGCAAAGCCATTAAGGCCACCCACTTTTTTTAAATTACAGTACATTTAGTTCTGTTTTGAAATCAACAAAACATTGGTCTATAAAAAACGGATGACATCCATGTGTTGTCTGTGTTGCATTTTTTTTTTTTTTTTGCGGACCCATTGACTTCAGTAGGTTTTTGGATGATCTGTGTGCTTTCTGGTGGAGTCACTGTGTACACACAATACTTATCTTATACTAATCCTGAGTATACTCTGACTTTTAAAGGGGTTTTCTGGGATGTTACTACTGATGACCTATCCTCAGGATAAGTCATCATTATCTGATCGGTAGGGGTTTGACACCCGGGACTCTCGCTGTTTGAGAAGGTACAGGCACTTCTATGAGCGCCGATACCTTCTTTCAGCTTACCAAGAACAGCACCGTACATTGTATAGCTGCTGTACTTGGTATCGTGCTCAGCCCCATTCAATTGACTCCTAGGCCACGTGAACGAGAAATGTGACGTCACTGGCCTAGGAAAAGCTAAGAGAAGGCCACGGTGCTCAAGGGAGCGCCGGTGCCTTCTCAAACAGCTGAGCAGCGGGGGTCCTGGGTGTTGGATCCCCACCGATAAGATTCTGATGACTGATCAGTAGTAACATCCCGGAAAACCCCTTTAGATATCACATATACTGTAAATCTATAGATGCACACCTTTTTTTTTTTAAAGCAAAAAAAAAACAAAACACTAAATATCAAACTAAACCCCACACCCCACTCCATACTCTGTCCTAGTTCTGGTCTAATGTCCATAATCTGCATTCAAAAGTCCAGACCAGCCCAAGGTCTACCCTTCCCCTCCAAAAACAAAATCTCCCTCCCCACCTAACACCTCTAACCAAGTTTACACCTCCAATATATACACTATATACAATATATACAAACCAGTTCTGTAAACCATATGATACATTGCCACAGGAAGCTCAGGGGCCTGCGAGCCCTACATCCTCATCTACTTACCAACACAAAACAAAAATCTACAGTACATTGTAAGAAACAGCCCCCAAATAGGAAGGGAGATGATAGGCTAAGGAACACAAAAAGAAAACTCCCTCCACAGGAGAGAGGCCTTACTTGCGTCCAGCCTCTCATACTCCAGAGAGCGCACCTTCACCAGGTTACCGAAAATGTTCCTAACCACCTCATCTACTGGGAGGATTTTCTGCTGCATCGATACTAAGCACCATGCATTCCATGTGTAGTACCTGTCCACTAGGCTGACTAGAGATAAAGTACAGCGGTCAATACCACCCAGTTCTCTGAATGCCCCATAGGCCCATTTCACATACCACAGGCCGGCCAACCTAGGCCAGCCAATGGAGGTGCCCACCCTGTTGTACATCTCTGTATTGAAGGGACAATGAAGTCCATGCTTTACAGCATACCACCACGCTCCTCCCACAGACAATCCCTTTCCCCAGAGTTCCTGTACTTCAAATTGTCCCTCACATACAGTTTTCCAAGGAAGCAACACCAAGCCAAGTCCCAAAACTTCAAGGGGATCCTGTTAGAATTCAAAAGCTGTAAACCAACCTTGAGATCCCGACTTGGGCAATCCTTGAGAACCAGAGGCTTCTGGAGATGGCTCAGCTGAACCTGTACATCCTGTATTATACTCCAGAGCTGCACTCACTATTCTGCTGGTGCAGTCACTGTGTGCATACATTTCTTACCCTGTACTGACCCTGAGTTATATCCTGTATTATACTCCAGAGCTGGACTCACTATTCTGCTGGTGGAGTCACTGTGTACATACATTACATTACTTATCATGTACTGATCCTGAGTTACATCCTGTATTATACTCCAGAGCTGCACTCACTATTCTGCTTGTGGAGTCACTGTGTACATACATTACATTACTTATCCTGTACTGATCCTGAGTTATATAATGTATTATACTCCAGAGCTGCAGTCACTATTCTGCTGGTGCAGTCACTGTGTACATACATTACATTACTTATCCTGTACTGATCCTGAGTTACATCCTGTATTATGCTCCAGAGCTGCACTCACTATTCTGCTGGTGGAGTCACTGTGTACATACATTACATTACTTATCCTGTACTGATCCTCTGTTACATCCTGTATTATACTCCAGAGCTGCACTCACTATACTGCTGGTGGAGTTACTGTGTACATACATAACATTACTTATCCTGTACTGATCCTGAGTTACATCCTGTATTATACTCCAGAGCTGTACTCACTATACTGCTGGTGCAGTCACTGTGTACATACATTACTTATCCTGTACTGATCCTGAGTTATATCCTGTATTATACTCCAGAGCTGTACTCACTATTCTGCTGGTGCAGTCACTGTGTACATACATTACTTATCCTGTACTGATCCTGAGTTACATCCTGTATTATACTCCAGAGCTGCACTCACTATACTGCTGGTGGAGTCACTGTGTACATACATTTCTACCTCACAACTTTTGAAAAGCCCAAGGAGGGACATTCATCTGGTTCATACTCTGCATCCCCTGTAGCGTGTTTAGCAGGTAAGTAGCGGGGGATAGGTGAATATAGATGTAGGGCAGTGCGGTCTGCTGGATGTCATGTAAACTTCTAGGCTGGAGATCTGTAATATTAAAAAGAGTCGTCCAAAACTGACCCCCATTTTACTTCTTCCGTTAGGAGCTGACGCAGTGCTGTCTGCCTCTGGCTTTGGTTCTGGAGGAGGTAGAATTCCCCGGTACTTGGCACACTGTGGTAGCAGAATATTTTAAATGCACATAAAAACTTATCCTGATCCTGTATAAACAGAGTTATCAGTGAGCCGCCTGCTACATGGTGGGAGGATGTGCTCAGCTGACGCAGTGATAAAGTGTCATTCCCCTCTTATTAGATAAGTCACCTAAAGGAGTTATCTGGTTTTATAGAAATAAGCTTAAAAATAACTATAAAAAAGCCTATTCACATGGTAATAGAAAAGCGAACACACTGTAAGCAACCATTTGTGCATTTTCTGGCAGTTTATCCATTTTAACAGCCGTTTTGCATCCGTTTTTAACGACCATTAAGAGTGGTTGATTTGCATTGAGTTTTTAGCTCCAAAGTAAAACCACAATGCCTACAGTGCCCTCAGTATATAAATATATATATATATATATATATATATATATATATATATACAGTACAGACCAAAAGTTTGGACACACCTTCTCATTCAAAGAGTTTTTTGTATTTTTATGACTATGAAAATTGTAGATTCACACAGAAGGCATCAAAACTATGAATTAACACATGTGGAATTATATACTTAATAGAGATGAGCGAGCACTAAAATGCTCGGGTGCTCGTTATTCGAGTCGAACTTTTCCCGATGCTTCGGGTGCTCGTTTCGAATAACGAACCCCATTGAAGTCAATGGGAGACTCGAGCATTTTTTGCAGGGGACCAAGGCTCTGCCTAGGGAAGGCTGGGTGAAAACCTGGAAACCTCAGAAAATGATGGAAACACCACGGAAATGGACAGGAAACAGAAGGGGCAGCATGCATGGATGCCTCTGAGGTTGCCTAATCCCACCATTACCCCAAATTCTCCTGAAACAGCCTGGTGGTTACCCTCATGGCAATTGTGCTCACCCAGACCAAGAAAGGCGAGGCACATACCCATCACATGTTAGGGAAGCACCCAACTAGGTGCAACGAAGGTCCATCACTGCCAGTTTTCAGGGACACGGTAATGGTGACCCACTTAAAAATGCTGCCTGACAACCTGGCTGTGAACCCCTGATTGTCTGTCTTTCAATAAGATTGCAGTGTAAAGCATGGTGGTGAGCCTCAGTATGACTTTTTGGATGGAGATTGCATGAGGTCACGTACTCCCTGGAACCCCATAGTCACCCCTTCTCTGATGTGCTACCCCAGAACATTCTCTGCCCCAATTCGCAAGACCTTTTGCTGTTTCCGTGTGCTGACAGTGGGGATTTACCAGTGTTGTCTGAGGAGGTGGTGGACAATGGCGAGACACAGGTGTTTCGGGGGTTGAGGTAGTTGAAAGTGAAGCAAGTTACATTGTGGACTCCTTGGGGGGACTTTCTCATGATGGGACAGATTCAATTGTGTTTAGAAAGGCTGATGGGCTTCCGTCAGCACAGTGTGTATAGAACCCCATGGCCTTTCATAAAAATAGTCTGGCGATGACCCCAAGACAATTTTCAGGGACATGGTAATGGTGACCCACTTAAAAATGCTGCCTGACAACCTGGCGGTGAACCCCTGATTGTCTGTCTTTCAATAAGATTGCAGTGTAAAGCATGGTGGTGAGCCTCAGTAATAAGATTGCAGTGTAAAGCATGGTGGTGAGCCTCAGTATGACTTTTTGGATGGAGATTGCATGTGGTCACGTACTCCTTGGAACCCCATAGTCATCCCTTCTCTGATGTGCTACCCCAGAACATTCTCTGCCCCAATTCGCAAGACCTTTTGCAGTCTCCGTGTGCTGACAGTGTGGATTTACCAGTGTTGTCTGAGGAGGTGGTGGACAATGGCGAGACACAGGTGTCGGGGGGTGAGGTAGTTGTATGGGAAGAAAGTTACAGTGGGGACTCCTTGGGGGGACTTTCTCATGATGGGACAGATTCAACTTGGGTGGATCAGGCACAGGAACAGATCAATTTTTTTTTTTTTATTTAACTTTTATTTAGCACATATAACCACAGAGATATTTATTCGTTATCTTCTCTGCGCAGTCTGGCATTGGGGTTCGTCACTTTGATGGCGAGCTGTGCCGCTCTCTCCACAATGGTCTTTTGGTTCTTTGAGGAGACATTGAGGAGATCAGTGAAATTCAGTGAATGATGACGCAGGACCCCAACTTAAAAATTTAGCATCAACCGGTACAGTCGTAAATTATGAGCTTGATCAAGTGTGGCATGTGTTCTCTGTATTTTTCTCAGTTTATTACCGTATATGGCAGCTATCCGGAAAAATAGTTAGGAGAGAGAGAAAGATAGGAAAAAGACGTAAATTGTTTGGAGAGAGGGCCTGTAGGTGGACCTCCGGAAAAATTGCTTGGAGAGAGGGCCTGTAGGTGGACCTCCGGAAAAATTGTTTGGAGAGAGGGCCTGTAGGTGGACCTCCGGAAAAATTGTTTGGAGAGAGGGCCTGTAGGTAGACCTCTGGAAAAATTGTTTGAAGAAACGGACTGTAGGGGGGCCTCCTGAAAAATTGTGGTAAAAGAGTGCCAGTTGGACCTCTAAAAAATGGCGTTTTTTTGGTCAGCGTTAAGCAAAGACGATATGGAGGAGTAGGAGGAGTAGGAGGAGTAGAGAAGAGGAATCGGATACATAAGTAATATTAATCTTTAGCTGCTTTCCCCCGGAGGAGATTTGAATTCCGGTGAAATCCAGGCTTTGTTCATTTTAATAAGTGTCAGCCTGTCAGCGCTGTCAGTTGACAGGCGTGTACGCTTATCGGTGATGACGCCACCAGCTGCACTGAACACCTGCTCTGACAGCACGCTAGCGGCAGGGCAGGCCAGCACCTCCAAGGCGTACAGCGCCAGTTCAGGCCACGTGTCCAGCTTTGAAACCCAGTAGTTGTATGGAGCAGAGTGATCGCTACGGACGTTGGTATGGTCAGCTAGGTATTCCCTCACCATCTTTCTGTACAGCTCCCACCTACTCTGCCTAGACTGGGGACAGGTGACAGTGTCTTGCTGGGGTGACATAAAAGTGGCAAAGGCCTTGGAGAGCGTTCCCCTGCCAGTGCTGGACAAGCTGCCTGCTCGGCTCCTCTCCCCCGCTACTTGGCCCACAGAACCATGCCCTCTGCCGCTAGCGGTGTCAGATGGGAAGGATTGTTTCAGCTTGTGCACCAGGGCCTGTTGAAATCTATTCACTCTCATACTCCTTTCCTCTGCAGGGATGAGAGTGGAAAGGTTCTGCTTGTACCGTGGGTCCAGGAGGGTGAACACCCAGTAATCGGTGTTTGAAAAAATGCTTCTAACGCGAGGGTCACGGGATAGGCAGCCTAACATGAAGTCTGCAATGTGCGCCAGAGTCCCAACACGTAAGAATTCCCTCTCCTCACTGGCCTGACTCTCCATTTCCTCCTCCTCCAAGTCCTCCTCTTCAGCCCATACACGCTCAAGAGTTATGGACTGAGCACTGCTATCCTCTACTGTCTCGCCGACATTCTCCTCCTCTTCCTCCTCATCCTCATCCCCCTCCTCCGATACACGCTGAGAAACAGACCGGACTGTGCTCTGGCTATCAAGCGACGTATCTTCCTCCACCGTCTCTTGTGACAAGCGCAAAGCATCTGACTTGATGCTGAGCAGTGAGTTTTTCAACAGGCAAAGCAGCGGGATGGTGAGGCTGATAATGGCGGCATCGCCGCTGACCATCTGTGTTGACTCCTCAAAGTTGCTCAACACCTGGCAGATATCAGACATTCACGTCCACTCCTCACTGTAGACTTGAGGAATCTGACTGACCTGACTACCAGTTCTGGTGGAAGTTGACATCTGGCAGTCTACAATCACTCTGTGCTGCTGGTAAACTCTGGATAACATGTTTAATATCGAATTCCATCTTGTGGGCACGTCGCACAACAGTCATTGAGCTGGCAGTTGTAGGCGGCGCTGCGCTGCCCTGAGAGTGGCAACATCTGTGGTCGACTTGCGGAAATGCGCACAGATGGGGCGCACCTTGGTGAGCAAATCAGACAGATTGGGGTATGTCTTGAGGAACCGCTGAACTATTAGATTGAACAAATGGGCTAGGCATGGCATATGTGTCAGTCTGCCGAGTTGCAGAGCTGCCACCAGGTTACGCCCGTTGTCACACACAACCATGGCTGGCTTGAGATTCAGCGGTGCCAGCCACAGATCGGTCTGCGCCGTTATGCCCTGTAACAGCTCTTGGGTGGTGTGCCTTTTGTCACCTAAGCTCAGCAGTTTGAGCACCGCCTGCTGGCGCTTACCCATGGCACTGCTGCTGCCCCTAGAGCTACCGACTGAAGGCGCCGTGCCCACGGATGGTAATTCGGAGGAGGAGGTGGAGGAGGAGGGGTCGGAGGAGCAGGCATAGTACGTCTGAGAGACCGTGACCTAGGTAGGCCCCGCAATCCTCGGTGTGGGCAGTATATGAGTGGCCCCAGGGTCAGTCTTGGTCCCAGCCTCCACCAAGTTAACCCAATGTGCCGTCAGTGATATATAGTGTCCCTGCCCGGCAGCACTTGTCCACATGTCCGTGGTTAGGTGGACCTTCTCAGAAACAGCGTTGGTCAGGGCACGGATGATGTTCTGTGACACGTGCTGGTGTAGGGCTGGGACGGCACATCGGGAAAAATAGTGGCGGTTGGGGACCGAATACCGAGGGGCAGCCACCGCCATGAGATTGCGAAAGGCCTCGGTTTCTTCAAGCCTATAAGGCAGCATCTCCAGACTCAGCAATTTGGACGTGGAGATGTGGACGTTGAGGGCTTAGGCATGTGGGTGGGTGGAACTGTATTTCCTCTTGCGCTCCAGCGTCTGCTGTAAAGACAGCTGAATGCTGCGCTGGTACACATTGGTGGACACTGTGGAGGATCGTGGAGGCGAAGGTGTGGTTTTCCGGCGGGAGGTGCTTGTGCCGGGGTCCTGGGCAGGGGGTTGACTAGCAGAGGCAGCGAGTGAAACAGGGGAAGGAGCAGTGGTGTGACCCGCAGGAGGTGGTGAACGGCCTTGGTTCCATTGAGTGAGGTGTTTAGCACTCATATGCCTGCGCATGCTGGTGGTGGTTAGGCTAGTAGTGGTGGCACCCCTGCTGATCCTGGTGTGGCACAGGTTGCACACCACAGTCAGTCGGTCATCCTCACTTTCTTTAAAGAACCTCCAGACTTGCGAACATCTAGGCCTCGCCACGGGAGCTTCACTACGTGAAACAGTTGCTGCTGATGCACCAGCTCTGGCCCTGCTTCTCCCTCTGGCCACACCACTGCCTCTTACAACCTGTTCTGGTGCAGCACTCGCCTCCGCTTCAGAAGCACTGTCTTCACTCGGCTTATCAACCCAGCTTGGGTCAGTCACCTCGTCATCCTCCGATTCCTCAGTCTGCTCCCCCCTCGGACTTTCTGCCCTGACAACAACTTCACCACTGTCTGACAATCGTGTCTCCTCATCGTCCGACACCTCTTTACAAACTTCTTCCACTAACTCAACATTGTCGTCATCATCATCATCACCCACAGACTGCAACAGTTGGGCATCGGGAACGAGGTCAGCAGCAACCTGAGAAGTGGTTTGTGACTCTGGGAAGGGTCCAGAAAACAGTTCCTCAGAGTTTGCCGGATCGCATTCCAAATTTTCCTGGGAGGGGGCAGACTGGGGGGAAGGAGGTTGAGGTAGAGGAGCCAGAGGAGTGCTCCCTTGGGTAACATGGGTGGACTGTGTGGAAGACTGACTGGTGGACAAATTACTTGAAGTATTGTCCACAATCCACGACATCAGTTGTTCACACTGTTGTGGTTTCAACAGTCCTCTACCACGTGTCCCTGTAAGCTGAGACATGAAGCTAGGGAGTGCAGCTCTGTGGCTTTCCCCTGCTCCCTCATCAGCGGGTACTGTCTCACCCTGCCCAGGACCATGGCCTTCAACCCCTGCAGTAATCGAATGCCCACGCCCACACCCACGCCCTTGTCCTCGACCCTTAGCCCTGGGGTTCAACATTTTCTGTATATAAGTGTATTATATAAAAAATAAAAAATAAATGGGCCTGCTGTACTGAAACCCACAAACTTGTTCAGTCTGGTTGAATTTAGTGACGTACAGAAAGTGTCACCTGGACAGAAAATACGGATTGTAGTAAGTGTACTGAACTGTGACACACAGAATGGTTCCACACTGCTGTGTGAAATGGATTTGTATTACTGAGCTAAAACAATAAAAAAACTTTTTTTTTTATATATTTTTTTTTATATATATTTTTTTTTAGTTTTGTTTTTTTGGAACGTGACGTGCAGAAACTATCGTAGAGCTAACTGACACCCTGCTGACGGTGGCTATTTTGACTGCGACCCAGACAAATGCCGCACAGAGATTTTTGGGATCAAGCTATATACGTGAGAGCAAAAGACCTGGTTGTATTAAGTGACGTACAGAAATTGTCACCTGGACAGAAAATACAGATTGTAGTGAGTGTACTGAACTGAGACAGACAGAATGGTTCCACACTGCTGTGTGAAATGGATTTGTATCACTGAACTAAAACTACAAAAAAAACTTTAAAAAAAATTTTTTTTTTTTTAGTTTTATTTTTTTGGGAACGTGACGTGCAGAAACTATCGTAGAGCTAACTGACACCCTGCTGACGGTGGCTATTTTGACTGCGACCCAGACAAATGTCGCACAGAGATTTTTGGGATCAAGCTATATACGTGAGAGCAAAAAACCTGGTTGTATTAAGTGACTTACAGAAAGTGTCAGCTGGACAGAAAATACGAATTGTAGTGAGTGTACTGAACTGTGACACACAGAATGGTTCCACACTGCTGTGTGAAATGGATTTGTATCACTGAGATATAACAATAAAAAAAAGGGGGTTATATATGGCGATATCTGCACTACTAGTGCCAGCCAGCCAAGCCAGGAGACAAAAAAAAATTATTCTAGCCCTAAGAAGGGCTGTTGGGTTCTTTGTGGGTGATTCCTGCCTAACAGAGAACTAAATGCAGGCCCTAACACTCTCCCTGAAACGCAGCAGTTCTATCCCTAACGACATCCAGACAGCATCTGAGCCGAGCACCACGGCCAGTCACTAGTATATTCCAGGGTCACCTGATCAGGCCAGCGAACCCCTGCTATCGATATGTAAGGGCGTGATGCTGGGTGTACCGCAGAGTCTCCTGGCTTGTGATTGGCTGAGTTTATAGGCGCCAAAAATGCACGATGCGGAAGTTGCCATTTCCTCGAGCATGGCGAGATACTCGTCAGCGGAGCACTTACGAGTACCGTAATACTCGAACGAGCACCAAGCTCGCTCATCTCTAATACTTAACAAAAAAGTGTGAAATAACTGAAAATATGTCTTATATTCTAGGTTATTTAAAGTAGACACCTTTTGCCTTGATTACTGCTTTGCACACTCTTGGCATTCTCTTGATGAGCTTCAGCATGCTCGGCTAAACAGCGAGTTCGGCCGAGCATGTTCGCTCATCACTAGTGCTGACCAATCCATACAGAGAGTAATAAAAATGCTAATGTTTTTGCACCTCTGATCTGCATGGAGGTTTCTCCCTGTGTTTTCTGATGTTCACCCTGGGTCTCCATGATGGTCACCAAGAAGCTCTGGAGCTGCATCACTTATGACACAATATTTGGCTTGGAATGTGGACTTTGAACAGCCCTAGACTGCAACCATGATGGGGCTGTTGGATAGGGGCAATGGAAGCATGGATGATATCACCCTGAGGATTAAGTCAGACGCAAATGCTATGCAGAGATAGAAGAAATGGGGCAGAGCATATAGCAATAGTCAAGAGTCATGTCTGTAGGTTGTATCATTTATATACTGCCCTATAGTGATATGGAGCACATCATTTGATATATAGTCCTATAGTGAGACAAGGAGCACCATAACGATACAGTGCATTCAAAAAGACTTTTTTTCACATTTTGTTATGCTATGCTGTGCCAAAATAAAAAATAAGACACATTTTTTGCCATCATTCTGCACTCAATCCCCATAATAACAAAGTGAAAACATAATGTTCAAAATCTTTACTAATTTATTGAAAAGGAAAAAACAAAAATCTTGCATTGACATAAGTATTCACACCCTATACTCGGGACTTAGTTGAAACACCTTTGGCAGCTTTTACAACCTCCAGTCTTCTTGGGTATGATGCCTCAAAGTTTGCACACCTGAATTTGGGGATCTTCTGTCCTCTGCAGATCCTCTCAAGCTCTTTTAGGCCACAATTGGTGGACAACCATTTTTAGGTCTTTCCAAAGATGTTCAATCGGGTTTAAGTCAGCTCTGCAAAGCTCTGGCTGGGCCACTCAAGGATATTCACAGCATTGTCCCTAAGCCACTAAGCCATGTGTTTAGGGTCATTGGGGGGAGATTAATCAAACGGGTTTAACCCTTTCTACCCCAGAGGTTTTTTCGGTTTTGCGCTTTCGTTTTGCGCTCCCTGCCTTCATACAGCCATGTATGAACTGTTTTAATTGTCTGTTACCCCACCATTTAATATTGCACATGGTGTAGTGGGAAGCGCGAAATTCCAAATCAGGTGAAATTGCAACAAAAAAACAACGCAATTCCGCCACATTTTTACAGGTTTTTTATTTACGGTATTCGATGTTCATTAAAACTGACCAGTTACTTTCTACTGGTCAGTACGAATCCGGCGATACCTAATATGTATAGTTTTTCTTGCGTTTTGATAGTGATAAAAAGTTGGACTTTTCTTTTTGTAATTTCTTGACCCCTATAACTTGTTGGTATTTATGTGTACGGAGCTGTATGGGGGCTCATTTTTTGTGGGGCAATCTGAACTTTTTATTGATACCATTCTGGGGTGTGTATGACTTTTTGATCGCTTTTTATTTAATTTTTTTTTAGAAAAAAAAGCGACAAAAAATGGAGAATCGGCCATTTTGACGCTTTTTTTCCATTTCACTGTTTTCCGTATGGAAATAATTTTTTATATTTTTATAATATGGGCGTTTTTGCATACGGCGATACCCATAATGTGTATTTTTTATTTTTTTTTAATACTTTTAATACTTTTAGTTTTTAGTTTTTAATTTCTTTTCAGGAAAGGGGGGTGATTTGAACTTTTACTTTTTTTATTTTAATTTTTTTTAAACTTTATTTATTTATTTGTTTTTACACTTTTTTGTAGTTCCCATAGGGAACTATAACTAGCAATCATTTGATTGCTTATATCATAGACTCCAATGCACTTGCATTGGAGTCTATGATGATTTTAGTGCTTTCCTATGGAGCCCTATTACAAGCAAGGGCTCCATAGGAAAGCCTATGCAGTAGCCTCCTGCAGAGGCAGAGCAACAACGGAAGCGTGCGCTTCTGGTGTTTGCCGCCTGACCGCTGCACCGCCGCCTGACCGCGATCGGCATTACTGTGGAGCAGGCGCCATCTTTAAAGTTCCGGCCAGTGCCCGGCCAGCGCTGGTCAGGAAGGGGTTAAAGTAGAACTGGCTTAGTTGCCCATAGCAACCAATCAGATCCCACCTTTCATTTTTCACAGCTTCTTTAGAAAATGAAAGGTGGAATCTGATTGGTTGCTATGGGCAACTAAGCCAGTTCTTACACCAGTTGGATAAATCCCCCCCCCCCATTATCTTATTGAAAGGTATACCTTCAGCCCAGTTTGAGGTCCACAGCACACTGGATTAAGTTTTCATTCTCAGTATCTCTGTATGTTTCTCCATTCAGTTTTGCCTCAACCCTGACCAGTCTCCCATTCCCAGCCTCTGAACAACACCACCACAGCATGATACTGCCACCACCATGCTTTACTGTAGTGATGGTATTGGGCAGGCATTGAGAAGTGTCTGGTTTCCTTCAGACTTGATGCCTAGAATTGAGGCTAAAAAGTTCAATCTTGGTTTCATCAGACCAGAGAATCATGTTTTTCTTGTTTTGTTTTTTGCAAATTTTCATGTCTTTTACTGAGGACAGGCTTCTTTCTGGCTACTCTGCCATAACGCCCAGATTGGAAGAATGCTACAGTGATTGTTGAATTTCTGGAAATTGCTCCCATCTGCTCATAGGATCTTTGGAGCTCAGCCATTGGGTTCTTGGTCACACTCTTACCAAGGTCTTACCCCTCCACTTACCCCCGATTACTTTGATAGTGGGCAGCAAACTCAAGGAAAAGTTCTGGCTGTTCCAAATTTCTTCCATTTAAGAATTATGGAGCCCAATGTGCTTTTGGTGCCCTTCATTGGTAGCGGAAATTTATTAAACGCGTATCCAGATCTGTGCATTCACACAATCTTGTCTTTGGGCTCTACATGCAGTTCTTTCTTCCTCATGGTTTGGTTTTTGCTCTGATATGCATTGCCATCTATGATACCATATATAGACAGGGTGTGTCTTTCCAAATCATGTTCAATTAATTACATTTACCACAGCTGGACTCCAAGGTGTAGAAACATCTCAAAGATGATCAAGAGAAATGGGAGGCCCCAAGAGCTAAATGTCAAGTGTCATTGCAAAGGGTCTGAATACAGTCCATGTGAAATTTTAGTTTTTCATTTTTTAATAAATTAGCAAAAAATTCTAAAATATTTTAATTTTCTCATTATGGGTATTGAGTGCAGAGTGATGAAATAATTTGTTTTATTTTATTTATTTACTATCTTTGCACGGGTATATTTAATCTATTTCATTTCATGTTTGTATGTGCCTTTAAAAGATATCAACAGTATCCACTATAACAGTGACCTCCACAGCCCCCACCTCTTAATACTGACTTCCTCACAGTGCCCCATTTCCTTAAAATGGGACCTCCACATCAGCCCACCACCTTAACTATGACCTTCACAGCAGCCTGCCCGTTTAACACTGACCTCTACAGCACCCACCCCTTAACACTGACCATAGTCTTATAGTCCCCTTAACTGACCTCTACCATTCCTGGCCCCCTTAACAGAGACCTCCACAGCGACTGCCCCCATAACAGTGACTGCCACAGTACCCCTCCTCCCTTAACAGTGATCTCACAGTAGCCCCCTGCCCCTTTAATAGTGGCCTCCACCGTCCTCTCCTCCCTTAACAGTGACCTCCACAGCGGCCTGCCCTCTTAACAGTAACATCCACAGTGCCCTCCCCTTTAACAGTGACCTCCACAGTGGCTGGCCCTTTATTAGTGACCTCCATAGTACCTTGTCTCGTTAACATTGATTTCCACAATAACCCGCCCCCTTTAACAGTGACCTCCACAATGGCTGCCCCTTTATTAGTGACCTCCACAGTACCCGATATCCTTAACCATGATTTCCATTAATACTAAAATTCTGGACAACCCCTTTAAGAAAAATTAAATATAAAAAAACAAGGTAAGAAAAATGAAAATTTCCAAATTTTTCTCTGGTCATATTAGCTGAGATCTGGAACCTGATATCATTAGTAAAGTGTATGAGTGGGAGCAGTGTGTGCAGTCTGGTATAATCCCATCACTGAGCCCTCTCTTTCTTTCCGCAGTTTTTCAAGATGTGCATGTCATGATCTTCGTGGGTTTCGGATTCTTGATGACCTTTTTGAAAAGATATGGATTCAGCAGCGTCGGCATCAACTTACTTATTGCAGCTTTTGGTCTTCAGTGGGGAACACTAATGCAAGGACTGTGGCACTTACATGGGTGGAAGATTGAAATCGGCATCAAAAAGTAAATTGTGTTACAGCAAAGCTTTTTGTTTTTTTTTCTAGATCAAAGTTGTGCGCTTATCAGTATAACAATATATCTCTATAAGGATGGGTATTCTGTATTTATGCAGGACAGGCCAATATGAATGAGAGCACTAAACATGATGTTCATTTTCTAGCCCCGTATTGTTTAGCTACTTATCTTTGGATCTCAAGGGGAAATGCAATGGAAAATAATAATCTTCTAATACAAGTGCATCTCAATAAATTAGGATATCATCAAAAAGTTTTTTTTCCATTAATTCAGTTCAAAAAGTGAACCCCATATATTATATAGATTCATTACAAACAGAGTGAACTTTTTCAAATGTTTATTTATGTTAATGGTGATGATTATGGCTTACAGCCAAGGAAAACCCAAAATTCATTATCTCAGAAAATTTGAATAATTAACCCAAAACACCTGCAAAGGCTTCCTAAGACTTTAAAAAGGTCCCTTAGTCTGGTTTAGTGGGCGACACAATCATGGGGAAGACGGTTGACTTGACAGATGTCCAGAAGGCTGTCATTGACACACTCCACAAGGAGGGTAAGCCACAAAAGGTCATTGCTAAAGAAGCTGTCTGTTCACAGAGTGCTGTATCAAAGAATAGTAATGGAAAATTGAGTAGAAGGAAAAAGGGTGGTAGAAAAAGGTGCACAAGCAACAGGGAGAACCGCAGCCTTGATATGATTGTTAAGAATAGGCCTTTATTAAATTTGGGGGGAAATTCACAGGGAGTAGACTGCTGCTGGAGTGCTTCAAGAGCCACCACACACAGACATATCCAGGACATGGGCTACAAGTGTCGCATTCCATGTGTCAAGCCACTCACGACCAATAGACAACGCCAGAAGCGTCTTACCTGGGCCAAGAAGAAAAAAAACTGGACTGTTACTCAGTGGTCAAAGGTGTTGTTCTCAGATGAAAGTAAATTTTGCATTTCATTTGGAAATCAAGGTCCCAGAGTATGGAGGAAGAGTGGAGAGGCACTCAATCAAAGCTGCTTGAAGTCTAGTGTGAAGTTTCCACAATCAGTGATGGTTTGAGGAGCCATGTAATCTGCTGGTGTAGGTCCACTGTGTTTTATCAAGACCAAAGTCAGTGCAGCCGTCTACCAGGAAATTTTAGAGAATTTCATGCTTCCCTCTGCCAACAAGCTTTTTGGAGATGGATTTTTTATTTTCCAGCAGGACTTGGCACCTGTCCACACTGCCAAAAGTACCAATACCTGGTGTAATAACCACAGTATCACTGTGCTTGATTGGCCAGCAAACTCTCCTGACCTTAACCCCATAGAGAATCTATAGGGTATAGTCAAGAGGAAGATGAGAGACACCAGACCCAACAATGCAGATGAGCTGAAGGCTGCTATCAAAGCAACCTGGGCATCCATAACCTCTGCAGTGCCACAGGCTGATTGCCTCCATGCCATGCCGCATTGTTGCAGTCATTCATGCAAAAGGAGCCCCAACCAAGTATTGAGTGCATTTACTGCACATACTTTTCATTTGGCCAATATTTCTGTGTTTAAAAAAAAAATACAGTTGGTCTAATATAATATTCTAATTTTCTGAGATAATGACTTTGGGTTTTCCTTGATTGTAAGCCATAATCATCAGCATTAACAGAAATAAACACTTGAAAAAGTTCACTCTGTTTGTAATGACTCTATATAATATATGTGTTTCACTTTTTGAATTGAATTACTGAAAAAAAAACTTTTTGATGATATTCTAATTTATTGAGATGCACTTGTATGTCACTGGACCACCACTGATTTTGTGGATGAAGTGGCTGCAATTACATGAATGACCCTCTGCTAAGAAGATTATTGTGTTAGATAATTCTAGTAGTCTGGATCAATGGCAAGATGATTTTGGTGCACTATAGTTTTTGAGACTGGTGGATTAATGGGTTCACAAATCTGAATGCCTTAACCATGTTTTCTTCACATGAAGATCGCTTTGGGGACAATTTCCCCTTTAAATTTTCTGCTTAAAATCAGTGTTTCCCCTGATTGCTGAATTATCACCGATTGCAGACATTCGGACAGGGGGCGGACTGGGAACTTAAAGTGGCCCCATTTTGTAGTTGGGTCCAAACTGATGGAAGGCAGGGCCAGCAATTCCATATTGTGGCACATTATACCACTACAACAGAGCCAAATACCACAGTCTATCACAAAATACTGCCAGCAGCACAAAATACATCCCCAAAAACCGAACCGTACTTTTCGAGTTTGGGTATTCGGACCCGTATTTTTTTACAAAAGTTCGGGTTCAGTGTTCGGGTGATTTTATTATTTTTTCCATTATAACATGGTTAAAAAGGGAAATAATAGCATTCTTAAGACAGAATGCTAAATAAAATGGCCATTCAGGGGTTAAAAATAATAATAATAATAAAAAAAACCTCAGCTCATCCACCTGATCGCGCAGCCGGTATCCTCTTCTTTCTGCAGGACCTGCAAAAGGACCTGCGATGATGTCACTGTGCTCAGCACGTGGTGAGATCGATGACGTCATCGCATGTCCTTTTCCAGGTCCTGCAGAAAGAAGAAAGAAGAGGATACCGGCTGCGTGATCAAGTGGATGAGGTGAGGTTTTTTTAAAATTATTTTTAACCCCTCAATGGCCATTTTATTTAGCATTCTGTCTTAAAAATGCTATTATTTTCCATTATAACCATGTTATAACGGAAAATAATAAAGAGAAGTTTGGGTCCCCATTGACTTTATTGGGGTCCGGGGTGAAGTTTGGGTCAAGTTTGGGTCCCAAACCTGAACAGTGACCTGAAGTTTGGCTGAACCCGGTGAACCTGAACTTCCATGGGTTTGCTCATCCCTAATAGGTACTGTACCCTTTAAATAGCACTTGTCACATTTCCCAACAATGGTGGCCATCCTTGCCAGGTTGTACCTTCCAGCGCTCTGTACATTACCCCACTGGTTATATTTTTCATCCTAGACCCTCTTCATTCTAAAGCAGTTGATGCTGTTAGCTTCAGCTTCTAATAGTTTGTGTGACCATAGACCATCACAGGTGTGTGGGTGGGTGTGTGTGTGGGGGTGGGAATTGAGGGGGTTATGGGGGTGATTCTTAATTGGAAGTGAATCAGATCTCTGACATTGTCTGGGATAATTGGATTATCTCCAGAGCTCTGGTACTGATTGCTCAGGAATGATGGGGTTAGAAGACAAAAACAGTAAAGGCAGAATATGCAGAATGGCACGTACAGAAACATAGTAACATAGTAACATAGTTTATAAGGCCGAAAAAAGACATCTGTCCATCCAGTTTGGCCTGTTATCCTGCAAGTTGATCCAGAGGAAGGCAAAAAACCCCTGTGAGGGAGAAGCCAATGTTCCTCAGTTTAGGGGAAAAAATTCCTTCCCGACTCCAATCAGGCATCAGAATTACTCCCTGGATCAATGACCCCTCTCTAGTAACTATAACCTGTAATATTATTACCCTCCAGAAATACATCCAGGCCTCTCTTGAACTCTTTTAGTGAACTTACCATCACCACCTCCTCAGGCAGAGAGTTCCACAGTCTCACTGCTCTTACCGTAAAGAATCCTCTTCTATGTTTGTGTACAAACCTTCTTTCCTCCAGGCGCAAGGGATGTCCCCTCGTCACGGTCACAGTCCTTGGGATAAAAAGATCATGGGAGATATCTCTGTACTGACCCCTGATATATTTATACATTGTTATTAGTATTTATACATTGTTATTAGAAAGGTAAAGATATCTACCATTATAGGACATGGATGGTTCTCTTTAAATAAATTCCTTCCATCTGCTAGTAGAGGGAATTTTTCCAACAGATGTACCACATACAGTTCTCATTGAATTCCATAATGAATATGTCTTCAGCAAGCTCCCCCTAGTGGTGACTAAAAGCAGCCAGAATTTACACATAACATAACTGTATGGTTGTGTTCACTTGTGCATTTGTAGAACCTAGCCAAATATTTATCTAATCACAAAGGTCCAATAGTGAGAGTGATTGTGTCAGTATGGTGACCTCTCTTCATACAGCTGTAGCCAATGTTATTATGACACTAGCTGCGCCACGATAGTCACTTCAACGTGATTCGTTGTATTACTGTAATGTGTTTTTAGTGTGTTAATGCCTGTATACCCTATTGGAACATTTGGAATATAATTTAGTGGGGCTTACTCATCAGGATCCCCTCTGTCAGTCAGAGTATATCAAACTCTTGTGGCCATGAATTACACTAGTGTTCCCAAACCCATGGATCTTTAGTAATGATGAACATTTTCTGAAAACGTCCAAATCAAGTGTGTGAGTCTATATGGACCTTAAACAATTCTACCTGAATTGAAAGTGTTTGAAGTTCCTCTCACTCTCAAATCAGAATTTTGGTGCAAAGTAGTACATCTTAGGTCATGCCCGTTTCCAGAGAAGCCCCACCGTTCTCATTGAGCCCAATATCCCTTTTTATTCGTGGGGGGGGGGACTGGAAAAAAACTGGGCTTACAACATCATTTTCTACTGACCTTATAGATAGAACCTTTATATTTTTGTGCTTTATATATTTTTTTCTCTTCTAGTATGATAAATGCAGACTTCAGCACCGCTACAGTGTTAATTTCTTTCGGAGCTGTACTGGGGAAGACGAGTCCACTGCAGATGCTTATTATGGCCATCTTTGAGATAACCATATTTGCATGTAATGAGCATCTTGTGGCCTTCCTTGGGGTAAGTGTTATTTTATATTCCTTTGTAGAACATGAGATAAAACTTTTATCTATACTCCATGAACCAAGAGACAGACTCATAAAACGGTTTTGTCATAGCCAGTCATTTTTTTTTTCATGGACCACATGTGGAACTATTCATTTCAATGGGTCAGAAAAAAAACAACAATGTGCATTCCATTTCCGTGTGTCTGTTCCACAAAATAATATAACATACCGTATCCTACGGACAAGGATAAGACTGTTCTATTAGGGGCCAGCTGTTCCATTCTGCAAAATACGAAATGCACACTGAAGTCATCCGTATTTTTTGCAGATCCATTTTTTGGGCACAGCAAAATACAAACGGCCCTATTACTGATTATTGTCCAATTTTACATTGAGGTCAAAATTGTCAAGTTTATGACCTCACACTTACTACGCTTATTTTACCACACAAACCTCTTTTCTTCTCACCCAACAAGCAACAGATATTCAGTAATCTACTGTAGAGTACAATAATTATAGAAAGCAAAGTTTAGCATTACCTTGATGCTTGATTCAGCTTGCATGAGTGCCTCTCTGTATTGGATATACTGTACATTTTCCTGTACTTTCTCATAATTAAAGCCATTGGGATTTCAGTCAATGAGACTTCCAGTCACATCTGTCTCTCTTTGCCTTCTCTATCAGAGAGTTTTTGTTTCCATTGCTTAGCACTTTGGGAATGAATGATTAAAGGCTATGTATACTTTCGGAAGAAAATTTTTTAAATGATTGCATTTCACTCATTTTTGGATCAAAAATTTTTTTTTAAATTGGCCTGTATTAAAAATATTGAGCTGTTCTGTCACAAAGGGTTAACTGTTTTTTTTTCTAGCTGTGTAAGGCTACTTTCACACTAGCGTTTTTAAATTCTGGTATTGAGTTCTGTCATAGGGGCTCAATACCGGAAAAAAACGCTTCAGTTTTGTCCCCATTCATTGTCAATGGGGACAAAACTGAACTGAAGACAACGGAATGCTCCTAAAAGCATTCCGTTCCATCTTCAGACCGGAGAACAAACCGCAGCATACTGCGGTTTGCTCTCCGGTCCAGGCATCCGCACCAAGACGGTTCCGGAATGACCCCCAATGCAAGTCAATTGGGTCGGATCCGTTTGGTGTGACACAATGGTAACCGGATCCGCCCTCCATTGACTTTCAATGGAGTTCAGGACGGATCCGTCACCACATACATACAGACAGACATACATACATACATACATACACACACATACACACAAACACATAAATACTTACATACTCCAGGCAGGCAGGCAGGCCGCATGTCTTCACGCCCAGGAAATGCACCGCTATGACGATTCCCTACAGCGCCAAGCAGAGGGCGCTGTGGGGAATCGTCATAGCTGCCCGCCTCCTGGGCGTGAAGACGTGCAGCCTGCCTGCCTGGAGTATGTAAGTATGTATGTGTTTGTGTGTATGTATGTGTGTGTATGTATGTATGTATGTCTGTATATGGTACTGTGTGACATGTGTGGGGCCGGATCCGGACTGACGCTAGTGTGAAAGTAGCCTAACTGCTACTTTCCCTTTCACTTTGTGCAATCATCTAATAAACATTATCTATAAATTACTAGGAGGTTATAAACATTTATTTAAGCTACATTCTTATAAGTAAGATGAGAAATGAACTATAATTAGTGTTTATAAGGTCAGAGAGCAGAGATAAGGAGCCTGTCATCTGCTGGTCTGATGGAAAAGACAAAAAATTCCAAAGGGCGCTACTAGAGGATCTCAGCTCTATACAGAAAAAAGGACGCCATATTTTTAATATGACCTCTACATTGTAATGATACATAGTCTTTCACATTAATGAAATAATTTTTAAAAATTGAATCACCAGAGAGACCTCTGGGTACACATTTAGCCATTGAAAAACACTGCAAGATATGAACTCTGAAGGCTGCAAAATTGTGAACGCAGCTCTGGAGTACAACAGAGTCTACACGTCGTGATCAGTATAAGATACAGTATGTAATGCACTTTGTTTACAGTGGCATTCCCTTTTTCTATTACAGGCTTCAGATGTTGGAGCATCTATGATCATTCACGCATTTGGAGCATATTTCGGATTGGCTGCTTCAGCTGTTCTGTATCGATCTGGGCTGAAAAATGGACATGAACATGAAGGCTCTGTTTATCACTCGGATTTATTTGCAATGATTGGTAAGGCAAAGGTCAGCAGTTCATACATGTGTCGTCCTAAACGAGGAGAAGGCCACTGTCAGACACCTCTAGTGGTGCCTTATCCCCTCTGAGAGCAAAAGTATTAGACATGTTGAAATTCAACAACCCAAACCTTTATACCTGAAACCACCCAGGGAAAGTCAAAACAACCCAATACACATTAGATGGTAACCTAGTCCTACCAAAATTTGTGGGTTTGGTCATTTAAGTGAAATGGAGGTGAGCTGCAGTATACAGGTACCAGAAACTACAGAGATTACAGAGCCTTCTGCTTCCAGCTGTGTATAACCATCGCTGGTCTAAATTGCTGATCGGTGGAGGTGCCGGGTGTTGGACCTCCATCAATCTGATATTGAAATTGATTGTTGCTTTTTAGCATTTCCATTAGATGTCAGTCTTTGCTAAACTTGATTTTCAGAATTTGTTGGTAAATCTACTAAACAGAATGTCCTGTAAAACATTAAATAAAAAAGAGCAAATTATTTCCAAAATGATTCTACTAGCTAACTAGAAGTTCATTACAATTTTAGATTTCATTTTATATTAACATCTGGATTAGGGATGAGCGAACCGAACCGTAACGAACCAGATTCGTTACGAACTTTCCCAAAAGTTCAGTTCGTCACCGAACCGAATTTTGACAAAGTTCGTAACGAATCTGGTTAAAATAACGGCGACGCACAATATACGCATATTTATTGAGAATGTACGCTAATGCGTACGTATTCCATTAAGTAGCGTACTTTTAACAACGCTACACTGTATGTTCGTTACTTGAGTAGGAATGTTTGCAGACGCAGTATATGAGTACGCTAATGCGTACATATTCAGTTAAGTAGCGTACCTTTGACAACGCTAGACTGTATGTTCGTTACTTGTGTAGGAATGTTCGCGGACGCAGTGCATGCGTACGCTAATGCATACATATTCATTTAGTTAAGTAGCGTACCTTTGACAACGCTAGACTGTATGTTCGTTATTTGTGCGGGAATATTCGCATTAGCGTACGCATTAGTGTAGATTCTCAAATATGCGTAGATTTTGCGTCGCCGTTGTTGAAGTCACTTGGATTTTTTCCACTTTTTTCATTGTAATAGCAACTGCAAGTAAACGAAACTGTACCCTATCTGACTCCCATTATTGTAGAAGCAATTATTCAGCCGTTATAGCCAGGTTCGTTTTAGGTTCGGTTCGTACGAATCCGAACTTCAAGAAAGTTCGCCGAAGCGAACCGAACCAAACTTTTCAAAAGTTCGCTCATCCCTAATCTGGATGATCTGGCCTAATATACCAGTTCAAACAGTTTGTTTAAACTGATTTGAATAACAGTGAAGCTTTAGCTTATTTTTCATTCCTTTGGAGCCCTCTTGCTCTGGTCGTTTTGTACTTGGATTATTTGAACATTTGCCATAAATTGCTGTGACTACTACAGTTATTAGTCGTGTTTTGTAAGGCCTAACAGACTAGTTACTAACCATTTACTGACCATGTAAGATGTTAACAAATAAAGTCATATTCATCATATAATGAAAAGTTACACAATTTCCCAAGATGCTTCCTGTATCAATTTCTCACAGTCAAAGACGGACTGGGAATTTAAAGTGACCCTGGAAAATGTACTAAAAGTGGTCCCCCGTTTTGTAGTCGGGTCCAAATTGATGGAAGGCAGGGCAAACAAAAGTAGGCGTGAGCACATTATACCACCCCAACAGAGCCAAATACCACAGTCCATTGCAAAATACATCCCCAAAAACTTCTACTGGTGGCTGTGAGGAGGACTCAGGAAGCCCCCTGGGAATGTAAGGCCAATCCACCCCTTCTTACAGTGTTCAAGATCTTTGCCTGCAGTTGTTCATTTGGAACCTTGATTCTTTACTCTCAGAGCATGAAACCTATCCTAGCAGCGCAGTCACTGTTCCAGTATTGGAAGCAGAGCCTATGTACTCGCGCCACCTCTGGGATCAGCAGAGCAGGTGCAAGATTGTCAGTGTAGGCTGAGATGTCCAGCTCTGTCAATCAAACAGTGGGGGAAGGGTCTTCATCTTCAGACACACCCCATCCTGCTTCTTGTAATTCTTACAAATCAATACAGTCATATTTAATACCAGACAATCCTTTTAATTGTCATGAATTTTGATTTTGTCACGGAGAGTCACAGTAAGGACAATTTTAAGTTAAAAGATGAACTGTCACAATCTAATTCTCTCCAATTCATAAGCTTCTTCCTAAAATCCTGTTTGTCCTGTTACAATCCTTTCCCAGCTACTTGAATCATGGCCAGAGTAATCATGAAATGTAAATTATTAATAAAATTAAGGTTTATATAGTCACTGAAAAAGTTCTTCTTCTGTTAATGTCTGATGAAATGTCTGCCTAAAGTACCTAGGGCTCCCAAAGTAAACATTTTGAAATATTTCAACACATCACCTTCTGTCCAATGTGTCCACACTACCAAATCACTAAGGTCACTACCTCCAGCAACATCAGATCACGTGTATTTCCATGGTTTCGTAGGCTACAGCATATTCTATCACCTTCTACTTCTCAAAACTATAGCCATGTCTTCAGGCAACTATCCTATAAGTCAATGTTCCATCCATAAAATAGGCCTTGATACATGACTCGGATATTAAATAAGCTAGCACCTCATCTGCAGACAGCTGTTTCGGGGTGATTGCCCCTCATCAGTGCAGAGCGGAGAGTACTGGCTTAACTGGGTGAGAGGCCTAAGTCAGAATTTGGGGGGTACAATCACTCCTTGGAAAGAGAGAGTCAGCATGAGGAGACTTATAGGCCATACGTGCTCCTCTGGAATTCTGGGATATGAGCTCTTAGACTTGTAGGATAGCTGCCTTACATTTGGTGGCATTAGAGGCAGAGCTTGCTAAGAGCTCATTTGCATCCCATTCTTCCCATAATTCCAGAGGAGCATGTGTGGCCTAAAAGTCTCTTCAGGCATATTAAGGTGCTCTTTCCTCAAGGAGAGATAGTATCCTCCACCCCAAATGATGTTTTGAAAAGACAATCCTTTTGTGACAGACATATCAGGACATGTTCAACGAGAAACAATGGTAAGGAAAGACACATCTGTATATGCTGCCCCTATCCACTTTATGAACCAACCAATGTTACATATAACCAAGTCGCTGCTTCTTACAAGACACTCTTCTCCTGCTGTTACAATCATTTCAACAGTTTTATAGGCTATAGCAGATTCTATCCTTGCCTCCTTGAATCTGCTTCTATCATGTACATCCACATTCTAAATAGCATATCAGAAAGTTGGAAAGGTCACTGTATCCCATCAGAACACTCATCTCATGCTATTGAAATCACAAATTTCATAAAAAGTTTTAGCAATTCACTTAGGAGTTGGAAGAATTGTGTAAAAAAAACATCCACTATTTTATATTTTCAATTCAGTACACTAGTCAGAGAAACAGGCAGGGAAGATGAAGACAGAGGATCATATAACCTCAGCAGGGCTTAAGAAGAGCAAGATTGCTCACAATGCTTTGCAGTCAACCTAACAGACAATCTGGAAAGAGTATATTGGCTGGTCTATCGTGTTCTGTGCTAGCTTTGAAGCACAGACACCATTGCGAGCTTAGCCATTGACGTGATAGGACGTGTCTGCGATATCTCTGACATACACCAGTTAGAGAACAAAAGCCATTTTAGCATCTTGCAAGGATAGTACAAGGCTTGTGACGATATATTTAGTTAGGTAAATTAAATTACTATGCAGAAAGTCAGGTTTAATCATTAGGGACAGGATATGGGCAATAAATGTACTAAGTATAAAGTATTTATAGCCAGAGCTGGAGCAGTTCATAACTTCATGTGCAGTGATACAGAAGACATGAGCTTTTAAACCCTTGACGCTGCAGGTTGTTTTGGCCTTAAGGACCGGGCCATTTTTAGCAAATCTGACATGTCTCACTTTATGTGGTGATAACTTTAAAACGCTTTTACTTATCCAAGCCATTCTGAGATTGTTTTCTCGTCACTTATTGTACTTCATGACAGTGGCAAATTTTAGTCAAAATATTTCATTCTTATTTATAAACAAATACCAAATTTACCAAAAATTTAGAAAAAATTGCAAATTTCCAAATGTCAATTTCTCTACTTTTAAAATACATAGTAATACCTCCAAAAATAGTTATTACTTTACATTCCCTATGTGTCTACTTCAGGTTTGGATCCTTTTGAAAATTAAATTTTATTTTTTTGGGACGTTAGAAGGCTTAGAAATTTTCCTCTGAATCAGCCAAGAAATGTAATTCAGGTTTCAAATAAAAATCAATTTTATCTGAATTAAAAGCTCTTTAAATGCCTCAAAAATATTTCTCTCTATGGTCAGATCACATTTCATTTCTAACCAATTGTTTCAGTCAACTCTAAATAGTGCTAATTTTTTTCTGCAGGAGCCATACTTTTTTTGTCCAAAAAACCTATGGCAAAGCATCTATGGTTCATAAGTACATCAACAACAGTGTACTGTATATTTTGGTTGGATCCAGAAAACGTCTTATTGCACTTGTATGTTTTTCCCCAAAACCTAATTTTTTAAAATTGTTTTTAAGTGAGCATTGCAGTAATTATATCAGTTCAGAGCAAGCTTCTGTTTCTTCAAATACTACTGTTTATATAGTCACAGGCAGACATCTGCCCCTGTTAAGGCATCATTTTTGGATGATTGTTTAGAATAAGCCACTGTTTGTTTGGTTTTTTCCCAATACCATAGTGTGTGTTTAAAGGGAACCTGTCATCAACTTTATGCTGACCTCACTGAGGGCAACATAAAATAGTGACAGAAATGTTGATTTCAGTGGTGTGTCACTCATGAGCTAAAAGTAAGTGGTTGCTGAGAACCAGCATCATAATCATTGCAGTCAAGGCCTTAAAAAGAGTCAAATCTACCTGAGAAGAGTCATGGTTATTCATAATCTCCTGCTCTCCCGCCCATCTGCTGATGATTGGCAGTTCTCTCCTAGAGAGAAGGGGAGAAAACTAGGTAGAAGACTGTCAGTTATCAGCAGGTGGGCAGGGAGAGCAGGAATTCATGAATAACCAGGACTCTTCTCATGAAGATTTGAATCTTTTCCAGGCCTAATCTGCAATGATTGTGATGATGGTTCTCAGCAACCACTTACTTTTAACTTATAAATGACAGACCGCTGAAATCAACTCACCTGTCTCTACTTTATTCTGCCGTTAGTATGGACAGCATAAAGTTGATGACAGGTTCTCTTTAAACACCAGCAGGCATCTGCCTCTAATTATGAATCATTTTAAGGATTTTTTTTTTAAACATGCAAAATCTGACAGCACAGTTGGGGTCGTTTATCAAACTGGTATAAAGTAGAACTGGCTGAGTTGCCCATGGACACCAATCAGATTCCACCTTTCATTTTCCAAAGGAGCTGTGAAAAATTAAAGGTGGAATCTGATTGGTTGCTATGGGCAACTAAGCCAGTCGTAATTTACACTAGTTTGATAAGTGACCCCAAGTGTATTTTTAAACAGCCTGTTTGTTAGCAGACCAACCATGTGTTTATCCATAGCTATACATGTTGACATTATTTATTATTGCAATCTATATGTTAAAGAGCTTGAACGGAGGAGGAGAGAAAACTACTGATAAAAATAAAAAAGAGAGAAAGTGCCATACAATTTTCAGGCCAGCTGGTCCACATTCCATATGTACCAGAATGTAATTTTCTGAGTGGTTTATTAGAATTGAACCCCAAATGACATTCAAGAAATTCACTCGTCTCTATTGCTATGCTAAGCCACCTACAGTACTTCTATCCCACGTAGTCATGTCTTCAAATGCACAGGCTTATGAGTGGCAAAGATCACTGCCTTCAACATGATCAGCACACCTCTCTTCTGCTGCTATCATTGTAATTAAATGGGTATTCAGGCAATCAAATATTATTGAGGTAATGAATCCTTAGTCACAGACATGTGGTCATAGTCTGGTATTCTCATATTTTTCTTTTTTTTTTTTTCTTTCAGGAACCCTCTTTCTGTGGATGTTTTGGCCAAGCTTCAATTCGGCCATTGCTGATCATGGAGCAAACCAAGAGATGGCCATTATTAACACTTACTTCTCGTTGGCGGCCTGCGTGCTTACTGCTTATGCCTTTTCCAGCTTGGTAGAACACAAAGGAAAGTTTGACATGGTACGAAATTGCATGAATATTGTCACCATCCCTACACATTTCACATATATTGATAATTTATCTACTCCACGACCACATGTACAGTCCTTTCAGTGTCATTCTATTGTGTGTAGAAAAAAATGTTATGATTACAGATGCAGGTGAACCGGATGTGTCCTTTGTAGCAATTTTTTTTTGTTTGTATGACCAACCCTTTGATATTTTGCACAGGATTAGAAAAGCATGGATTTATTTTCTTCCAAAAACAGTGCCTCAACTGTCAGTGGATTATGTTTGGAAACGAGGTTTAGCTACATTTACTTCAACAGAGCTAAGCTACAATACTATACACAACCCATGGACAGGTGATGTGCTGTGGCTCTAGAAGAAAACAACTATTATTTTTTATCTGTACAACCTTATTAACACCCCAGCAGTCATATCAAATTTGATTGGTGAAGCAAGATTGATCACATGCATAGAAGTTTGTTACCCTCCCCCTGGGGTCATGTACAGTCTCTCCTTATGCAGTCTGTCAGCACCCACTGCCCCCTTTCCCCCAGGCTGGCTGAGATCATGGCTAGCTTAACAAGGCCTACTTTAAATATTTATATCTTGAGTTGGGTAGCACATACAGATGTGAGCCAGGTCTTGTTTGATAGTTGACAATCTAAGATTTGAAACAAGACCAGTACTAGGTGGCACAGCTATTAGAAAACAGGTCTGGAATAAAAGCTACAGGTATATACAGCTTCACTGTAACTATATGCAATATATTAGGGCTTTTGCTATGATCTTGGTCTTAATTACAATTTTACAAAACTTGTGGCTGTAGCCCAATGACAATGAAGCTACACTGCTGCAATCAGTGTTAATTAAAAACAGTATTGTCCTTTCCTGACTGCAAAAATATGTTCAGAATGAATGGTGGTGCTTGGGATGTAAAAGAGGTATTCCACACTGGCTCTGAATTTCCTTAACCGTAGACAATACTGGACATGACTCTCCAGTGCCTCTTCTCTTTGCCTTGGCAGAGATTCTACTGTACAACAGGAGTGTTAGAACTTCCGTCAAGCTAAAAGATTGGGCTATGAGGATTAGTGTTGACTGATTCTAGATCCGAAGTCAAATTGTCCAATCTTAGTTTTAATGCTGTACGGAGACCCGTCTCTGTACAGCATTAAAATGTATGGGCTCTGGCGAGGCGACGTGAGTTATCACCAAATTCTTGTGAGATTTCAGTGAATAACTTAGGGATTTGAATTTTAAACTTTAAAACCATTTAAAAATATGGATCCAAAGTTCGCTTTGATGAAATGCCCTTGAGCAAGCTCAGGTCTACTGCAGCTGTAGAAAATTATTCATGTTTTTAAAAATTAACACAATTAAAAATGAAATTTTCGAGAATATATATATATAATTCTAAATGATCAAGAAGCCTGAGGTCACTGTCTTATCCCATACAGGTTCATATCCAGAATGCCACCCTGGCTGGAGGTGTCGCAGTGGGTACCTGTGCTGACATGAACATTGGACCTTTTGGAGCAATGACTATTGGTTTTCTTGCTGGAATAATCTCTACCTTGGGATTCAAGTTCTTAACTGTGAGTAGAAACCTAAGTAGCCTGCTCCCAAATGAAAGGGCCTAAAGTCAAGGTGAAATGCAAGTTGAATTTCTTGGCCCATATTATGGATCTAAGTCCTAGCTTGATCTCTATGATGCTGTTAGTTTCATTCAGAAGACTTCTAGTGGGGTCTGGGTTTTTAGCTGTATTGCATACACAACCATGAGCAGCACACAGGCTATCCCACAAGCCAAGTGGAGCTAATTATAAAAACTATCAAAAAAAATTGCAAAACCCCAAATATCTTAAAACAGGTACTTTATTTATGTATTATTAAACTCACATAAAGTAATTAAAAATGATACACATTATAAAAAGATAAATATGTCAAGGAAATATATCTTCAGAAGTAACACATGATTCTACAATATATCAAACACATGATTTACCGTTCATATACTATACATTAAGCATGGGTGGGACAAAACCAAATCAGATAAATAACACACAACAGCACTATCAGTTCTGAGGTTCTTGTGAAAATTACATTAAAGTGCATGGTGCATTTAACCCCTTAGTGACCAGCCTGTTTTTGGCCTTAGTGACCAAGCGTTTTTTTTTCTTTTTTCATCGTCGCGTTCCAAGAGCTATAACTTTTTCATTTTTCTGTCTATATAGATGTATGAGGGCTTATTTTTTACGGGAGAAGTTGTAGTTTTTAATGGTGCCATTTTGGGGTACAGATAACTTTCTGATTAACTTTGATTAACTCTTTCTGGGAGGGAAATGGGAAAAATTGCAATACCAACACTGCGTTTTTACATTATAAATTTTATGGCGATCATTTTTCGGTATAAATTACAACATATATTTATTCTCTTGATCAATACGATTACAATGATACCAAATACATATAGTTTTTTTTACGTTTTACTACTTTTTTGCAATAAAATCCTTTTTTAAAAGAAAAAAAAAGTTTTTGCATTGCTGATTCCCAAGAACAATTTTTATTTTTATTTTTCTTTCTATGGAGTTGTGTCAGGGCTTCATTTTTGCGGGAAAACTTGTACTTTTCATTGGTATCCTTTTTGAGTAAATGACGCTTTTTGATCGCTTGTTATAACGTTTTTTTGGTGGCAACTAAGAATAAATTAGCAATTGTCTTTTTTTTTTTGTTAATTTTTTTTTAAATTGCGTTTACCGTAGGGGCTAATTTTTGTGATATTTATGTAGTACGGGTCGTGTCAAGGCTGGTCTGGGGCCTAGATCAGACCCCTGCCAGCCTTCCCACACATCGGCACCCTGCGATCGCTTTTGCAGGGTGCCGATGGGAGACAGAGGGAGACCGCCCCCTCTGTCAGCACTTTACATGCGGCGGGCGCCATTGCCGACGGCATGTAAAGTGTTAAACAGCCCGGATCGGCACTCCTGCCGGTCCAGGCTGTTAGAGCAGGGCCGTGGCTTTCATGTAAGAGCTGGGCCCGTGCTCCCCGCTGCACGGGAGACCCGTGCAGCGCTTAGACTGGGCCGCCGTGAAAAAGCGGCGGCCCAGCCTAAGGCCCCTTAGTGACCGCCGTAAAAAGGCGTATGGGTGGTCACTAAGGGGTTAAACAGTATCAGTATATGTGCACTAAACTCCAATATAAGTAATTTGTATGTTAAGGAATGAAATATGTAAATTGTATCAATTGAGGTGTACAGTGCATATACACAAGATATAGTATATCCAATAGGATTACTATACAAAATATTTCAATTGTCAATTAGGTCAGAATGATAGTGATATGCTCACAGTATTACACATGAGAACAAGCACCCAAATCTCAATATTGCCTAACTGAATGGTTATCCGAATGCAACCGGTACTAAAGTGCACAGTGCAATGTCCAGTGATGGACATAAGTCTCCAAGGGCGGACTGGGAACTTAAAGTGGCCCTGGAAAAAATATTAAAAGTGTCCCCATTTTCTAGTTGTGTCCAAATTGGTGGAAGGCAGGGCCAGCAATACCATATTGTAGCAGGTTATACCAACCCAACAAAGCCAAATACCACAGTCCCTCACAAAATACATCCCCAAAAAATTCCACTGGCCGGCTGTGAGGAGGGCTCAAGTAGCCCCTCTGGGCATTGGCCCATCAGGAAATCTCCCTGTAAGATCTATGGCCAATCCACCCCTGTAAGTTTCACATAATGTCCAAGCAGATCGATGTGAAAATGCATGAAAGCAACAACCCATCCATACAAAACCTTGAATCAAGAGGCAATGTGTCCATTCCAACACGTGTTCCGGCTGCTGCCTTCGTGCGAGCATGTCACTACTGTGTATAAAAGGTATTGCATAGACTGTCAATCTCCAATCACATGACTCACCTAAAAATTGCCCGCACCGAATAATTCCGAAGCCACATCTATCTAAATCTGGCTAGACTGATTGACTAGAATGTTCTTGCCATTTTGTGGTGGCTGTGGATATATCAAAACCTTGTACAAATACTTATATACAGTAAAAGCAATTTACAGATTTAAGAAAAGCACATTTTTAAACTTTTTCCTTTGCCCATTGCAGTGTTCCACTACTCTGGAGAGTGACGATGCACTCATGTGAAACCAGATTAAATATGGCCACTAGACTGTTATATACAGATGCGTCCATGCTTACCTTAACTCAGATTTGGTTAAGGAGAGGTCCCATCACCCTAGGTTCCTTTCCCCTTCCTCAAGGAGAGGCCAGACAGGAATTTCCCCTCCAGTGGCTGCCAAAAGGCAAATGGAGTATATCATGGCAGCTATTCAAATGAATTATGATCCATGTATTGTAATAGATGGCCTGCTGAGGTCCATCTGATCGGGAGAAATTCATACAAAATGGTTTCTGTTTAGGCTCATAGATGGGGTTCCTGAATGGGGGCCTCCCTCTATGATGTCCATATACCCTAATATGGCATATGAAGAAAGGTTTGCTTCAAAGGACAGCCCCTATAAAGACTCCAGTATCTCACTTAAAAATTCTACACAATATCTTAATATGCTAGCAAAATCCTTGACAGACGGCAAGTTACGGTAAATTTCAACCACTGGGTGGCAAAATGTAAGATAGCCATCTAGAGGCAAAATATCTCAAAATCACGTATTTGTTAAAAGCTGGTCATCTTGCACAATACATTTCATAAGATTAAAATCCAGGAGGCAAGGAAGGACACATTTGTATATCTACGTATATGATTTTAAGATATTTTTATTTCATTATTTTTCGTTATGTAGAAATCTCTGAATTGACTTTGTTCTCGTTCACAATATCTCTTTCAGCCAATTTTCGCTTCCAAGCTGCGGATTCAAGACACATGTGGTGTACATAACCTGCATGGTTTACCAGGAATTATGGGTGGAATCGCAGGTATTGTAGCCACAGCCGTTGGAGCTGCACCCAAGTGAGTGTCTTCCTTTTAATACTAATAAGATCTTCTGGTCATTCTGACAATATGTATTCTCCCTCATGCATATATGACAAGAAAATGTCTAATTTGAGTAAAAGAAGTACATTTTTACTAGCATTATTATTATTATTATTTTGCACATTTATCAATTATTTTAATCCATTGTTCAATCTTAAAATTTAATAGATTAAGCTTTTTTTCTGGAAATGGCCCATACACATCACAGCTAAGATGCACAATAACCAGGCAGATTACTACAGGAATGGTGGACAGTGGTGAGCTCCATGTTGGATTCAGTTCTATATGATGGATGTTTAATCCTTCTTGGTAGCTCATCTAGCCAGAGTTCAGCATAGGACTCCCTCATGACATATGCCTTCCCATGCTCAATATTACCTCTTGCACTGGGCACCACATACCACAGGGTTTGATCTGCTACTTGTAACAGACAAACCAGTTTAGCTGGATTGGGTCACCCTCAAGTACCTTGTCACAGGCTCCAAAGGGGTAGAACATGCAGCCTCACACTTACGTATTCTCCTCTCCTGGCGCCATCCAACATGGCCACAATGGACCTCCCACTATACACATTGCAATCTTCACTACCTACACATGTCACAAGGTGATGACAGTCATAAAACAACTTAGATACACATTTAAAACACATACACCATTGTGTTGCAACTAATTAAAAGGGTTGTCCCACGAAAAATATTCTACAGTTTTCAAACCAGCACCTGGATCTGAATACTTTTGTAATTACATGTAATTAAAAATGTAGCATAGCCACTGAGTTATTCATTAAAATGTATCTGTATAGTACCACCTGCTATTTGTCCATTTTCTCACTGGGAAGGCTGCACATGCTCAGTTTCATCCTTCAACTGCCTCCTGAGTTGTGATAGGGAGAGCTGAGACACGCCTCCTGATCTGTGATAGGGAGAGCTGAGACACGCCTCCTGATCTGTGATAGGGAGAGCTGAGACACTCCTCCTGAGCTGTGATAGGGAGAGCTGAGACACGCCTCCTGATCTGTGATAGGGAGAGCATAGACACACCCCCTGAGTTGTAGCAGAATAGAAACTTCCCTTGAGCTGTCAGCGTGATATAAATCTAGCAAAGCAATGAATGGGAAGATCTCTGGATACATGTAAGGTACAGGGCTGGTTCTAGCTTTGTTAGAAAGAGACCGTCATGTACTATATGATGTCTGATTTTCATTTTTTTTAGTTCAATCATGGGATAACCCTTTTAAGGAGGAGAGCTCCTCCTGATCCTTACAACCCCTCAATATTTTTTCTAGGCACCATATTTGAGTGACCTTCTGGGACACTGTTCAATACCAAAAATAACCATTAAACAACTCAATTCAGTATGGACTTCTGATTAATATGACAGCAAAAAGTCTAGAGAATTCTCCAACCTACTTACTGCAATTCTCCTTATGATAATTTCTGGACAGTCCTTAAAAATTGACAACTTTTTTTCTGTGCCTGTGGGAAAAAAAATAGATGTATCTGCAATTTCTTTGAGGCTGGTGGTATGTGACTAGATTATTTTGGTGGTAATTATCATCAATTACCACATGTTGGCAATGTGTTCTTATCAGTATAATCAGTGTTCTTATCAGTATACTGAGCTATAGACATGTATTACTAATAATCGTTATCATTCAATATCATTTTCCCATTTCTGCGTGATTTTGGGATAAGTTGTTCAAAATAAACTAAAATTCTGGTTGGCAACCTTGATTGAGAGGTTGTCTTGAACACAGGTGTGATCAAGATGGAGATTCACATGTTGTAGTGATAAACCACTAATATGCAAGTCCCCGGAGGTTCTCTGGCAACTCACTCCTCGTCACTGTTCATTTGTCCTCCAAAAGGCTGTATCCGCTCCTGTGGTCAAACCAGAGAACAGTACCCCATCTCTGGTGGCCCAGTATGCTGCATCCTTGTGGGCCTGATAACTACCTTCTTATCTTTGGCACCACCTGTCTCTTTTGGCTTTTTTTTTAACAACAAGCCACAGCTTTTTGGCTAGATCTCTCCAAACATCCCTTCTGGGGGTACTTCTCTGAGACCAATTTTCCCAGGTTCCATCCAGGTGGGTCATGCAGCCACACACTTGCACTCTTCACATCTGAGGACCATACCATCCCCACAAAATATGCTTTCTATGGACCTCCGACTACATACAAAGCTGTCTTTATCTCCTCTAGAAGCATCACCATTTCAATACCAATAATGACAAAAAAACAATGTAGTTTTGTATTTACACACATTGCAACTGCTTAAAGGGGTTTTCTAGATTTCTGATCCTCAGGATAGGTTTTTAATATGCCATTGTTGAGGGTCCAATGCCCCACCACCAACCAATCAGCTGTTCCTTGCAGCTTCTGGAGCTAAAACTAGCACTTTGAATAGAATAAGAAGCAGAGTTCCGTACAAAGTATGATGATGTGATGAGCCCTCACTGATCAGATAGTAATGACCTATCCTGAGGATAAATCATCAATGTCAAAAGCCTGGAAAACCCCATTAAGGAAGGGGAACTCCTCCAAAATCCTTACAAGTTATAATCACAGTGTGCACAGTGTCTACACCACCCCTGCTCAACAAGCATATCTTTATCGAGATCTCCATATGCCAACAAACCCAGTGTGTTCTGGCATCTGACTAATCTTGCCTGTTGCTGACACAGACATGGCAAGTCTTACAATACCATGTAATGTATATGTTATTGATCCATAATAACTACATTTGTCCTATTTTCCAGGTATACTCCTGTTATTCAAGGAGCTGCTTTGGCTGCAACCTTTGCTGTGGCTGTTGTTGGAGGTGTCGTTACAGGTGTGTAAAGTTATAATGCCCAGATACCAGTCCACTTTCTCTATCAAATTCAGATCATGTAAGCCTCGATTCCAGGAAATCCCGAACCCGCACTGGTCTGCTGACTTATTGTTAAAGGGGTTGACCGAGTTCAGAGCTGAACCTGGACATACTGTACCTTTAATTTCACCCAGACAGCCTGCCTGATGTTAGCATTGGAACATCTCATGCTCCGATGCCTTGCCTTGCCCTGCACTGGATCGCACAGGGCAAGGGCTCTTTTGTTTACTAATACACACTGCCAGGCGCAGGCTTCCGCCTGGCAGTTTGTTTGGTGACGTCACCGGCTCTAATGGGCCAGCTTTAGCGCTCCCCTAGCCGTTTTACTGGCTAGGGCAGCGCTAAAGCCCGCCCATCAGTGCCGGTGACGTCACCGGGCTCACTGCCAGGCGGAAGGCGGAAGGCTAATTAGCGCAGGGCAAAGGAAGGCATCGGAGCATGAGATGCTCCGATGCTAACATCAGGCGGGCTGCCTGGGTGAAATTCAGGCGAGCTAAACCCAGATAACCCCTTTAAGTCTTCCATAAGTCCTGCCTATTGTCAGCCCTGTAATTGCCATGACTGTCTCTGAAAAGTAGGGACAGTCCATGCAAATTCTGGACTGTTGACATCTATGCTAGTGTTGAGTGAATCAAAGCCAAATGAACTGACTTCGATATGAATTTCAGGAAAAATTATAATTTGCCGTGAAGCCAAAATTCCTCATGTTTCGTTGTATCAAATCTATTTTTCCTGAAATGGCATTAAAAAAAAGAAAATCATACTCACCTCATCTATTTGCTTACAGAGAGACTGTTGCGGCCATCTTGATTGAAGATATGTACCGTGAAAATCTTGCGTGGGGTGATGTGACGTCACCACGCCAGCATGCTGACCAGGCGCAGTGATGTCATCAGTGATAATGTCACTGGGCCCGACCAACGTGATGACATCAAGATGGTCGCAACGGCCTCTCTGCGAGCAAATGGACTTAATCAGTGATGAACACGGCATTTGAGGGGTTTAATGACAGGTGCAGCGCGATTGCTGTTTCCCGCCTTTCCCCCCGCTACATACAAAGGGATGCGCTTCATCACTAAACAAATTTCTTTGTGAAATTTGGCGAAGCAGCAGAATTGAATTTTTCATAATATCGCTCATCACTAATCTATGCTATTGGGTTTTTTTTTGCTTATGGATCCAGGCAAATGATGATTTAAGCATGCAAATGCTCATTCATCGGGCAATCGGCAGCAGTATTACACTACAAATGCTCCTTAGCGATCATCTGCCAAAAAATCAGCAGGTGCAATACAGCTTTGAGCTTTAGAGATTAATGTACAATTGTAATGTAATTTGCTTTCTTTTCTTGTGTCCCACTTTCAAGGCTTCATATTAAAGTTGCCATTCTGGGGGCAACCACCTGATCAGAACTGCTATGATGATACCATATACTGGGAGGTAAGTAGAGCCACCCTATCAAAGACCATTCATTGAAGATTTCTACAAGGCTTTCTCCATTTTCTCATTCACCTAATTTATCCCTTGCTATAACTACAACTCCCAGTATGCGCTGATGGCATATTCCTCTGAACAGTCTGATGTTGAATTATAACATAGCATCACACTATGGTAACACACAGCAGCCTATGATGTTGCTTTCTGATTCTTCACACATGACAACAAGATCTGAGAGTTCAGTTCAGCAAAATGTATATCTGTCACAGTAGTTTGACTGCTATGGGGCCTGGGTCGACAACGTCCCACATGTAACCTTTTCTGTTCCTAGCATAAATCCGTGTCTTTTCCTGACAGCTGCCACAAGAGGGAGCTCAGCTTCCGTTAAGTTCAATGTTAGCTGTATAAGTTTCTGTACACTGATTTCCCTCTAGCTCCCTCTGCAGGCAGCTAGTTTTATTCTTCTCTCTTCCCTGTCTTTCACCCTAATCTCCCCATCCTTCCCCACTCTATTTATTTCTCCTCTCCTATAGCTCTACTCTTCTCATCCTTCTCACTTCTTCTCTCCCCTCCCTTCTATATCAGTGCTCTTCAGTTATCCTTTCCCTTCCATTCCTTTTCCCTTCTCACATATCTCTGCTTTTCTCCTTTTTTACCTCTCTCTTCCTTCCTCCTTACTGTACCTCTGCTATTCTCATTTCTTCCCTCCTCGCCTCCATCCTTATCTCTTCTCCTCTCCTGTCACCTTTTCTCTTTTCTCATCACCTCTCTTACTAGCCTCTCCTGTCTTCTAATTTACCTCTCAATTCCCTTCAGTTCACTCTCTTCATCTTCTGTCTCCAGTAACAGCGTCCCATACTTTACCTTTCCTTGTCTTCTCTCCCTTGCCCATACCTCTCCTTTCCCCACCTCACATCCCCATTTTTTACCTCTTCTATCCCTTCCTCTTCTCCCCCATTTATACTAGCTCTCCTGTCTCCTCACATCTCCAATCTACTTCTCACCTCTCACGCTTTCATTTATCCCTTTTTCACCATTCCCTTTTATAGTAGCTGACCTCTTACCCCCTCACCTCTTTCACTTCCACCGCTCCTCGCCTCTCACCTTTCCACCCTTCCTCTTTTACCTATCCCCTCCTCTTGTCTTTTCATCTCTCCTCTTCTCAGCCCCCATTCTTATGAATCTCTTCTATACCTCTGTCCTGACCTCTTCACCGTTCAGCTGTGTTTTCCTTTCAACTTTGCGTCTCATCTCTCTCATTCTCTAAATCTACTTCTTTAGCCTTTTTTTTACTATCTACTCTTTTCCTCCTTTAGCCTTTCTTTCTCACATTCTTGGTGATATTTTGCAGACATATTAGGGCCATCACTAGAGATGAAGAGGACATCACAACAGCATCATTCCTGCACGGTCTGATGAACCTTAGATATGACACATATTTTGAATATGATCTTTACTTCAGTCATTTGGTAACTATATGATTTATTTTAGGTTCCCCTTGAGGAAGAAGAACCTGAAAACCATTATCAAGGAGAACATGGCAAAATCAGAGTTGATGCATAAAATCACCACAGCATCTCTTCTGGAAAAAAAAAGGAAACCATAGGCTTTATACAAAATAGATAGGTCTGTAAGTCATCCAGTAAGGTTCTTATATGGTAGTTATGACCCTGAATTCGGCAGTTACTCTAGGTACCATATTTTATGCTGTTTTATAATAGTAACATAGTTTGTAAGACTGAAGAAAGACATCTGTCCATCCAGTTCAGCCTGTTTTCCTACAAGTTGATCCATTGACCTCTGAAGTATCACAGATGCTTCCTTGTTTAACTATATAACATTCTCTGGAACAAACAGAAGCTAATCTATTGTGTATAAAGCCATGAAGTGAGTCTCCACCAAAGCATTATCATTTTTTATGTTCAACATTACTTGCTTTTATTTTTTATTTTTTATTTTTTTTTGTGGTCAGAGATCAGTTGTTCTCATAGAGTCCCAAACACCTTGCAAAAACAGTGAATAAAAAAAACAAAAACAAATCCTAATTACCTGCAACTACCACTAGGTGGAGCTTAATGCATACTGTGTTATTATGAAGTCCAATGTATAAACTGTAAACAGTAAGCTTTTTAGCTCCCTCTAGTGGCAGCCAGCATATTTTAACGTTATGTCCATGCAAGGGATTTGGAACCCTGACAGCTTTAACAACATATTAAAAAATTAATCAGAATTTTGCATCTGTTTTGATGATGTTCAAAGGCGAATATTCACTTTAACCTTTTACTTTTCATACTCTATGCTCATAACTGTACCTCATTTTTACATTTATAAATAGAAAGAGTATGTTACAGAAAATTCCTATGGTTTAACATGAATATTTTGTATTTGACATGATTATACAGGGAATACTTAGCAATTATATGATGCAGTGTAGTGCACTGGTCAATATTAGTTACAACATTAAGATTTTATTTTTTATGGACATTTTTTTCAGGTATATTTGTTATCGATATTTTCTACATATATGACAATGTATACTATGATATGATAGCACACTATAGTTTGATATACCCTAGTCTCACATAACTCCTTAGCCAATGTTTTTAAGGTCTGAGGCTCATAAATATCCCGATATTTTAGTCATATGCAATCATTTACCAATGGTCATTTCCAATATGGCTAACTGTTCCAGAATTTTTATAGCTTAATGACAGAGACAGAAGTTCCTGAACCTAGAGGGGAAGCAGAATGGAAATTTTGTTTAGTGCACTGTTATGGTCTCATAATTTTGAGAATTCATATAGGAGTGACTGTACACATAGACACTGTATTACATTATTTAGACTACTGCAGTCTAATTAAAATGTGGTCACATAGAGTTAAAGGGGTTGTCTGAGTGTTTAGAACTGATAACCTCCTCAGGATTGGGAATCGGTATCTAATCAGTTGGGTTCACCTTCTGGGAACCCTTATGATCAACTTTTTAAAGAGGCTTTGCTACTCCCGGAAGAGCCACAACCTTTCCGAGGTCAGTGATCTCACTAGACCAAGCCGAAGCTCAGTCCCATTTAAGTGAAAGGGTATGGACTGCATTACCAAGAACGGCCGCTATCCAATGGACAATACTGAGCTTAGTAACCTGCATAGAGGCCGCAACCTCTTAGAGCAGCTGATCAGAGGAGGTTTTGGGAGTCAAACCCCCACCAATCAGGTCACCGGTATTAAACACTCGGAAAACCCCTTTAAGCCTCATGCACATGGCAGAGACTTGTGCATATAGCTAATATGGAAGCACATGGAGAGAAGTACAGAAGAACTTTATAGAAGTCTGTAGGCACTATATCATGACAAAGCCATAATATGTGTATGAGGTCTTAAAAAGGGTTGAGTAGCCAGGAAAAAAATTGATTAAAAATGGCTAAAAACAAGTAATATTCATCCTACTGATCCCCTACTGCTCGTGTTCCAACGCCTCTCCGATTCTTGTTGATCTCTACTTCCTGGAGTCTCTCAACTCATAAGAAATGACTCTTCAGCCAATCACTGGACATTGTGTTGGCCCGCTTAAGACAGTTATTGTCTGAGTGGCAATTTCATGAGAAATGAAAAACAGGTTGGGACACCTTGAGCATATTGGGAGTTTATGAAGCTGGAGATGTCTCACTTGTTGTAGGTGTCAATGAGACATCTTACGTATGGTTGGCAGAAGACTCTCCACAGGTTACTTGGTTTATTCACAAGCCCTCATTTTGGGATACCAAGGCCAGAGCTAGACGAACAAAATACAAAAAAATATTTTTTTACTATTTGTAAAGCACTTAACATGGAAATTATTTGAACTATTATAGTTAGAGATGAGCACAGTTTTAGAAAATTCGATTTGGCTGCTTCGCCAAATTTTCCTAAAAAATTTGCTGTGTGAAGAATTGCTTCGTCATTGTACCCTCAGATGCCGCGTTCATACATGATTATGGCATCTGAGAGTAAAAACAGTGTAAAATTAAAATTAAAAAAAATTTAAATCATACTTACTACCTCTATTTTCTCATGATGGGCCAGCCGCCGCCATCTTGCTTGAAGATCTTGTGCGGCCCGAGACTACATCATCACGCCAGATGGCAGGGTGATGTCATAGGTCACCACGCACGGGATCTTTCAATCAAGATGGCGGCAGACGGCCTGTTGCAAGCAAATGGAGGAGGTATGTATGATTTTTTTAATGTCTTTTACACTATTTCAGGTTAAATCTATTCGCTACCACAAAGCACTAGGAAATTCGGCTTCACTGCAAATTAAATTTATCCTGAAATTGCATTTGGATTCTATTCACTCATCTCTAATTATAGCATAAAGCAATTAGTGTTAATTGTAATGGAACTGTGATTCATGAAATTTATGATGAAAAATAAGGTATTCTATGAATATATATCAAGTTGATGTAAATGTGAATTGGCTGTATGGGACTTTGATCAGTAAAAAACTGGAAAAAAATTCAATCCCCTTGTATTTTATTTGATTATCTAACTAACCTACAGATGTGTCCATCCCTACATATCTCGAGATGCATGTGGAGCGAGATGCCAAAAATTAAATTTAAAAATATGTCCTAAATAAGTGTTTATGAGGTCAGAAGATCAGACATAAGATATACACATAAGCTACAGATACACTAAGCCAGTGTACAGATACACATAAGTAGAGATGAGCGAGCACTAAAATGCTCGGGTGCTCGTTATTCGAGTTGAACTTTTCCCGATGCTTGGGTGCTCGTTTCGAATAACGAACCCCATTGAAGTCAATGGGAGACTCGAGCATTTTTTGCAGGGGACCGGGGCTTTGCCTAGGGAAGGCTGGGTGAAAACCTGGAAACCTCAGAAAATGATGGAAACACCACGGAAATGGACAGGAAACAGCAGGGGCAGCATGTAGGGATGACTCTGGGGCTCCCTAATTGCACCATTTTTTCTAAATCTTGCCAATAGCCTGGGGATGACCCCAAGGCAATTTTCAGGGACATGGTAATGGTGACCCTCTTAAAAATGCTGCCTGACAACCTGGCGGTGAACCCCTGATTGTCTGTCTTTCAATAAGATTGCAGTGTAAAGCATGGTGGTGAGCCTCAGTAATAGGATTGCAGTGTAAAGCATGGTGGTGAGCCTCAGTATGACTTTTTGGATGGAGATTGCATGTGGTCACGTACTCCCTGGAACCCCATAGTCACCCCTTCTCTGATGTGCTACCCCAGAACATTCTCTGCCCCAATTCGCAAGACCTTTTGCAGTCTCTGTGTGCTGACAGTGGGGATTTACCAGTGTTGTCTGAGGAGGTGGTGGACAATGGCGAGACACAGGTGTCCGGGGGTGAGGTAGTTGAAAGTGAAGCAAGTTACATTGGGGACTCCTTGGGGGGACTTTCTCATGATGTGACAGATTCAATTGTGTTTAGAAAGGCTGGTGTGCTTCCGTCAGCACTGTGTGTATAGAACCCCATGGCCTTTCATAAAAATAGTCTGGCAATGACCCCAAGGCAATTTTCAGGGACACGGTAATGGTGACTCACTTAAAAATGCTGCCTGACAACCTGGCGGTGAATGCCTGATTTTCTGTCTTTCAATAAGATTGCAGTGTAAAGCATGGTGGTGAGCCTCAGTAATAGGATTGCACTGTAAAGCATGGTGGTGAGCCTCAGTATGACTTTTTGGATGGAGATTGCATGTGGTCACGTACTCCCTGGAACCCCATAGTCACCCCTTCTCTGATGTGCTACCCCAAAACATTCTCTGCCCCAATTCGCAAGACCTTTTGCAGTCTCAGTGTGCTGACAGTGGGGATTTACCAGTGTTGTCTGAGGAGGTGGTGGACAATGGCGAGACACAGGTGTCGGGGGGTGAGGTAGTTGAATGGGAAGTAAGTTACAGTGGAGACTCCTTGGGGGGACTTTCTCATGATGGGACAGATTCAATTGTGTTTAGAAAGGCTGATGGGCTTCCGTCAGCACTGTGTGTATAGAACCCCATGGCCTTTCATAAAAATAGTCTGGCGATGACCATAAGGCAATTTTCAGGGACACGGTAATAATGACCCACTTAAAAATGCTGCCTGACAACCGGGCGGTGAACCCCTGATTGTTTGTCTTTCAATAAGATTGCAGTGTAAAGCATGGTGGTGAGCCTCAGTAATAGGATTGCAGTGTAAAGCATGGTGGTGAGCCTCAGGATGACTTTTTAGATGGAGATTGCATGTGGTCACGTACTCCCTGGAACCCCATAGTCACCCCTTCTCTGATGTGCTAGCCCAGAACATTCTCTGCCCCAATTCGCAAGACCTTTTGCAGTCTCAGTGTGCTGACAGTGTGGATTTACCAGTGTTGTCTGAGGAGGTGGTGGACAATGGCGAGACACAGGTGTCGGGGGGTGAGTTAGTTGAAAGTGAAGCAAGTTACAGTGGGGACTCCTTGGAGGGACTTTCTCATGATGGGACAGATTCAACTTGGGTAGATCAGGCACAGGAACAGATCAAAGTTTTTTTTGTGTGTGTTTATTTAACTTTTATTTAACACAAATAACCACAGAGATATTTATTAGTTCTCTTCGCTGCGCTGTCTGGCGTTGGGGTTCGTCACTTTGATGGCGAGCTGTGCCGCTTTCTCCACAATGGTCTTTCGGTTCTTTGAGGAGACGTTGTGGGCGATTTCTGCACAGAAGGACTCATCAACAGAACCTCGAGCTCCTTGACATTGTGGACCAGGAATTTGCGGAACCCTGTGGGCAGCATGTGTTTGGTCTTCTTGTTGCTACCGTACCCAATGTTGGGCAATATAGATACGCAGGTAATATTATTTTTCACACCTATCCTCCCAAAAAAATGTACGCAGTTTGCGCAAATAAAACTGGAAATTGAAACTGTAGAGAGGGCCTGTAGGTGGACCTCCGGAAAAATTGTTTGGAGAGAGGGCCTGTAGGTGGACCTCCAGAAAAATTGTTTGGAGAGAGGGCCTGTAGGTGGACCTCTGGAAAAATTGTTTGAAGAGAGGGCCTGTAGGGGGCCCTCCTGAAAAACTGTGGTAAAAGAGTGCCAGTTGGACCTCTAAAAAATGGCTTTTTTTTAATCAGCGTTAGGCAAAGACGACATGGAGGAGGAGGAGGAGTAGGAGGAGTAGAGAAGAGGAATCGGATACATAAGTAATGTTAATCTTTAGCTGCTTTCCCCCGGAGGAGATTTGAATTCCGGTGAAATCCAGGCTTTGTTCATTTTAATAAGCGTCAGCCTGTCAGCGCTGTCAGTTGACAGGCGTGTACGCTTATCGGTGATGACGCCACCAGCTGCACTGAATACCTGCTCTGACAGCACGCTAGCGGCAGGGCAGGCCAGCACCTCCAAGGCGTACAGCGACAGTTCAGGCCACGTGTCCAGCTTTGAAACCCAGTAGTTGTATGGAGCAGAGTGATCGCTACGGACGTTGGTATGGTCAGCTAGGTACTCCCTCACCATCTTTCTGTACAGCTCCCCCCTACTCTGCCTAGACTGGGGACAGGTAACAGTGTCTTGCTGGGGTGACATAAAACTGGCAAAGGCCTTGGAGAGCGTTCCCCTGCCAGTGCTGGACAAGCTGCCTGCTCGGCTCCTCTCCCCAGCTACTTGGCCACAGAACCATGCCCTCTGCCGCTAGCGGCGTCAGATGGGAAGGATTGATTCAGCTTGTGCACCAGGGCCTGTTGATATCTATTCACTCTCATACTCCTTTCCTCTGCAGGGATGAGAGTGGAAAGGTTCTGCTTGTACCGTGGGACCAGGAGAGTGAACACCCAGTAATCGGTGTTTGAAAAAATGCTTCTAACACGACGGTCACGGGATAGGACCAAGGTGATTTGGAATGTGGAGAATAATGGCAGTATTGTTGCATCCTATAGAATCCTATAGTATAGATTATAAGACATAAACTAAACTTAGGGAATACAAATAAATTAAAGCAAATATAATGATGGGGCTGCCTGGTAGGGGAAATTCTTTCTAAAGGGCTCAAATTGGGGTATAAAATAATTCTGTTCTGATGCTTATCAGTTTGCCTCTGGTCTCTACTTCCTGGTCTCAACTCAGCACACAGGAATTGCCTATAGATGCCTGCTCAACAAATCTTTGGCTACAGTGGTGACCTTTCATGTTCCCATGACACATTTTCCATTTAGATTTGGCCCATTATCCTGCAGGAAATGGAAACCCTTGTATCTGTTCATACAGTAAAAAATTCTAAACTTCATCAAAAAAGTTAATTTCCACCATACACACATGGACTTATTGGGGAGGAGTATAAATCTATTATACTCCTCCCCAGTAAGTCCATGTGTGTATGGTGGACATTGACCTAGAACTCATGCACATGACCATATGTATTTTTCAGTCAGTTAAACCACGGATCTGTAAAACATGGATCCCAGCCTTGTGCAAGCAGCCATTTATTTTTATTTTTTTTAGAAATGTCCTACCTTTGTCTGCAAAACAGACAAGAATACTACATGTTGTTTTTTTTGCAGACTGGTGGACAAAACAGATGCAGATGTCCCCATTAAGGATGAGTGAATTGACTTCGGATGAAACATCCGAAGTCGATTTGCATAAAACTTTGGTTCAATACTGTGCGCAAGCGCTCCGTACAGTGTTAGAATGTATTGGCTTTGATTAGCAGAAGTTATTACTTTGTGACGTCCCGCAAGACTTCACGTAAAAACGTCATAGATTAATTTGTACTGTAAAAAAAAACATATCCCCGGGTTTGGGAAAAAATACCACTCACTCCGTACAGTATTGAACTGAAGTTTTATGCAAATCGACTTCGAATGTTTCATCCAAAGTCAATTCCCTCATCCCTAGTCCCCATCTTTTGTTGGCCCATTGTTTTTTTTTTTTTTTTTTTTTCAGATCGGATGCAGTTCTAAAAAATGGTCTTGTGCATGGGGCCTAATAGTGTACATGATACTACATGGATCCTTATGTTTGCTAACTGAAAAAAAAACTTTTTACTGTATCTTGAAGTCACTGTTTCTCTTATAATGACGTCATAAAAAAGAAAAAGTGCATTACAATTGGAGTCATCTGATTCTCATTTTGCGCAACCCCTTAGGCTTCTTTCACACATCAGTGTATGGACAGTTATTTTCATCAATGATTGTGACCCAGAACTCGGTGCAGTTCAGAAACATAAAACGGGAGCAAATCTTTCTATTATTATACCTTATCTCTATGGGAGGTTCCACTCTTGGTTTTGTCTCACAATCACTGATGGAAATCACTGGCCAAAGCACTGACATATAAATGAGACTTTAGTCTAAGGCCACACTGTCATTTTCTTGGCCGTAGCAGAGGTAACCACGTAGAGAATGATTAGCCTGGTCTGTGAATCATCTCCTGCTGAGCCATGAGACCATTAAACAGCTGAGCTTTGATTCAGTCTAGGGAATAGTGTGCACCTAACACTAAGAACAGCTATGGACTGCTCATGGTCTGCACTGATGCTCTACCTGCTACCGCTCCTGCTGGTTGTGTACATTTTGAAAGCTCTCAAGTTATGGACCTCTGATACTCCTGTTGGAACTTTTCCTCCTGGACCCTGGACATTGCCGGTGATTGGAAATCTGCACATGATAAATCTCAAAAGACCTACTGAAACTCTTATGAAGGTAATGGAAGATAAAAGCAGGGGTGACGCTATGGTGGCCGGTGGGGCAACTGGGTATGCAAGAGGAGGGGGTGCCAACAAGCCACTGCCTGAACCAGGGTATTTCCCTACAAGGTGTATGCATTTAGAGCATTGGGCTTAGACGTACACTAGCATTTATCTGAGCCAAGTCAGGGGATCCCAGGAGCAGTATTAAGAGCTGTCCATTTTACTATATGGATGGCAAACTGATTTTAGCTAAAAGATGCTTAGTAGGGATGAGCGAACTTCTGTTTTCAAGTTCGGCATACAACCTTCGGGTTATCTAAGAATTTCGTTATGGATTCTGCTACCACAGACCATAACTTATGGTCCATGGTAGTGGAATCCATAATGGAATTCTTAGATATTCCGAACCCGAACCTTGTACGCCAAACTTGAAAACAGAAGTTTGCTCAACACTAATGCTTAGTTTAGGGACAGACATAGTTCACAATCATTTTTGGCCAATAATTCTTATCAGAAAGAGGGGTGCTCAGGGGGAAATCTCCCTGTAGGCCAATGCCCAGAGAGCCACCCATGCCATCTTCACAGCCGCAGGTCAGGTCATAATGATCTCATGCTCTCAGCATTAACTTAGTTTTCACAAGGTTTTCCAATGACCAATCCTCTGGAAAGGTCATCAGTATCTGATAGGCACTAGGGATTCTCAACGATAATTTGATTGAGAAGGCACCAGAACTTGCAGTACTGCCACGGCCTTCTCTCAACTTTGACTAGGTCAGATGACCTAGGTGCAGCTCAGCCGCATTGAAGTGAATAAGACTGAGCTGTGATAACAAGCATAACTGTTATACAATGTACGGTGAGCTGAGAGAGAGCTGCAATGGTACTGCAAGCACCAGTGCCTTTTCAAACAGCTGATTGGTGGGGATTCCGAGTGTTAGACCCCCACCGTTCTGATACTGATGACCTATCCTGAAGATAAGTCATCAGTTAAAAAATCTAAGAAAACGACATGGGGTCCATTTTTGTTTTTGTATTTTCACTTTTTCCTCCCCACACTCACAAGAGCCATAACTTTTTAAATTTTACCTTCACATAACCAAATGAAGGCTTATTATTTGCAGGACAAGTTTTTGAAAAGTTTTTTTTAATGGCACCATTCATTTATCAAGGTTTTTTTGCTAAAAATTACATACTGTAACTTTCATATTCTTCAGGTCAATACGATTATAGCTATATTAAATTTGTATAGATTTTTATAGGTTTGTTTGAAAAACCTTTGAAAATAAATCCTTGCATCACCTTTTCTGACAGCCATAACTTTTTTTTTATATTTCTCTCTATAGACCTGTTTGAGGGCTTGTTTTATGTTGGGCAAACTGTTGTTTTTATTGGTACAATTTTTGCGGCACACAACTTTTTTATTACTTTAAGGCTACATGCACACGACCGTATGTGTTTTGCAGTCCGCAAATTGCGGATCCGCAAAAAAAAAAACAGGTGACGTTCCGTATGGCATCCGTGTTTCCGTTTTTTTTTTGTGGATCCATTGTAACTAGGGATGAGCGAACCGAACCGTAACAAACCAGATTCGTTACAAACTTTGCCAAAAGTTCGGTTTGTCACCGAACCGAACTTTGAGAAAGTTCGTAACAAATCTGGTTAAAATTACAACAGCGACGCAAAACTGTACTTTTTTTTTACAGAATAGACCAGGATACAAGGGATTATTACTCCTATAATCCCTTGTATCCTGGTTTTCTGTGAAAATCAAGATGCGTGACGTCACCCCACAGCCAAAAAAAGTAAAAAAAAAAAGTTTAAAAAAAGTTATAAAGAAAGTTTAAAAAAACTGAGGCTCCATAGTCCAATCCGTTGATTCACCTTGGCCAAGCGTTCTTCCCAAGGCTTGAGGGCTGCACCTTCCTTCCCGAACCAGACTCCGAGGATCTTGATGAAGTCTGGTTTCACGGTAAAGGGGAAGGGGGCAGAAGAAGCCAGTTGCCAGTCCCCGAAGAGCATGGCTTCCGACTTCCCGCAGTTGACTTTGGCCCCTGAAGCTTGTCCGAACTCCTCGCAGGTCTGGACGAGTGCAGTCACCGAACGCCAGTCAGCGCAGAAGACGGTCACGTCGTCCATGTACAGCGAGCACTTGACCTCGAAGTGTCCTGGTGCGGTGATCCCTCTGATCTCTCCATTCTGCCGGATAGACTCCGTGAAGAGTTCTATACCACAAACAAAAAGGAGAGGTGATAGAGGGCAGCCTTGTCTGACCCCGGAGCAAACCGGAAAGGGGTCAGTCTTCCAGCCGTTCACCAACACCGTGCTGCAAATATCAAGGTACAGCAGGTTAACAAACGAACATAACCTCTCACCTTTGGGGCACCTTCTGCCAGGGAACTCTTGGCAAACCTCGATCTGCCCTTGGAGTCTCTACCACTTTTTAGTGATGAGGAGGAGGAAGTCCACTAAAGTCAGCGGGTGGAACGTACTGAGACTCCAGAGGAGGTGTTGGCTGTAAGCTCCTGTCCCGTGACCGAGAGTACACGCTACACGTTGCTGCTCTGCTGGGTGCCGTCAACCCCGTTTAGCCGCAACAACAAAAAGTTTAAAAAAAGTAAAAAAAAAAAAAGTTTAAAAAAAGGTATAAAAAAAGTTAAACAAAAAATAAAAAGTTAAAAAAAGTTAAAAAGTTAAAAAGTCCATATTAGGAAAGGCTCTGGCTGTTTCAGTCATCCCTCTGGTTTCATGTCTCTCCTGGCTAGAAGCTTTAGCTGACAAAGTGAGGTCACCATCCTGTAAGGTTTTCTCCGTTGTCACATCCAGTTGGGTATCCTTGTGGACTCCCAGCCTTTCAGGGATTTCATGGCGTGTGTGCACCCCAGATGGCGAGTCCCCAGCCACCACTACATCTCTGGCAAAGCTGTCCCATCACTGCACAGTAATGTTCAGAAAAAGGTTGGCGACTCATTGGGACTCTCGGTGTCCAAGACCGTGCACCTGAGTGCTGATGTCTGGTCCTCAAATTATGGGCAAGGGCAGTACATGTCTGTTACTGCCCTTTGGGTCAACATCCTCCCAGAAGACCATCAGGAAGTTGGCCCATTCTTGCCACTGTCACCTCCACGGTGCTTTAGGGGGCCAGCAGCGGGAAGCACAAGTTCTGCCTCCACCACCTTGCAACCATCCGTCGCTTTTACTGCAGTCCAACCTGCCCCGGTGTCTTACCACCAATGTCAGGCCCGGCGCTCTCAGGCTGTCCTTCTGGGTCCAAAAGAATACTGTCCAGAACATACTGGGTGCAATCAAGAGCTGCTGAAGCTGCCTCCTCAACTTGTCTCTTCTCAACAATACTGGCCTGGGTGCAATCAAGTGCTGCCTCCTCCTCCTCCTCAACTTGTCTCTTCTCAACCATACTGGCCTGGGTGCAATCAAGTGCTGACTCCTCCTCCTCCGTCAATTGTCTGTTCTCAACCATACTGGGTCCAATACAGTACTATTACTGCTGCTGGTTCTACTGTCAAATGTCTGTTTTCCACCCTACTGGGTCCAAGGCAATGCTGCTGGCAATGCTGCTCCAGCGGACATCTTCAATGCTGTCAAATGTTGTCGACCTGGCTGAGGTTTCACAATTTTTGCACTTTGATTTTTTCCACTTTTTTCATTGTAATAGCAACTGCAACTAAATGAAACTATACCCTATCAGACTCCCACTATTGTAGCTGCAATTAATCAGCCGTTATAGCAAGGTTCGTTTTAGGTTCGGTTCGTACGAATCCGAATTTCACCGAACCAAACTTTTCAAAAGTTCGCTCATCCCTAATTGTAACAATGCCTATCCTTGTCCGCAAAACGGACAAGAATAGGACATGTTCTATTTTTTTGCGGGGCTACGGAACGGACATACTGATGCGGATAGCACACGGTGTGCTGTCCGCATTTTATGCTCACCCATTGAAATTAATGGGTCCGCATCCTATCCGGAAAAAAAAACGGAACGGACGAGGAAACAAAATACGTTCGTGTGCATGAGGCCTTGGTCAATTTTTTTGGAGTGGACAGGGTGAACAAAAATGGCAAATGGTGAATTGGAATACTTCGGCTGAGCATGGGATCCCATGGTTCTCAGCCCTGATGTTTACCCTCATATGTCACAGACAGTGGCGTAGCTACCGGGGGGCAGGGGGGGCGACGGCTCCGGGCCCAGTGACTCAGGGGGGCCCAGAATCAGGCGAATACAAGTGAGCGCTTCCATTATGGAAGCGCTCACTTGTATTTAGGGACCCCCATCAGACCTCAGATCAGCCCACCCAGCCACATAGGATTAAAATAAAAAACCTTACTTACCTGTTCTGCGCTGGGCTGCCCTCCGGTCCGTGCTCTGCTCTCTTCCCTGGTGGCGCGCACTATGACCTGACGCTGCACGCAGCGTCAGGTCATAGTGTGCGCGGGCCAGGGAAGAGAGCAGAGCGCGGACCGGAGGGCAGCCGCAGCGCAGAACAGGTAAGTAAGGTTTTTTATTTTAATCCTATGTGGCTGGGTGGGCTGATCTGAGGTCTGATGGGGGCACAATACGCTGATCTGAGGTCTGATAGGGGCACAGTAGGCTGATATGAGGTCTGATGGGGGCACAATACGCTGATCTGAGGTCTGATGGGGGCACAAAACGCTGATCTGAGGTCTGATGGGGGCACAATACGCTGATCTGAGGTCTGATGGGGGCACAATACGCTGATCTGAGGTCTGATGGGGGCACAATACGCTGAACTGAGGTCTGATGGGGGCACAATACGCTGATCTGAGGTCTGATGGGGGCACAATACGCTGATCTGAGGTCTGATGGGGGCACAGTAGGCTGATATAAGGTCTGATGGGGGCACAGTCTGCTGATCTGAGGTCTGATGGGGGCACAATACGCTGATCTGAGGTCTGATGGAGGCACAATACGCTGATCTGCGGTCTGATGGGAGCACATTAAGCTGATCTGAGGTCTGATGGGGGCACAATACGCTGATGTGAGGTCTGATGGTGGCACAGTAGGCTGATGTGAGGTCTGATGGGGGCACAATACGCTGATCTGAGATCTGATGGGGGCACAATACGCTGATCTGAGGTCTGATGGGGGCACAATACGCTGGTCTGAGGTCTGATGGGGGCACAATACGCTGATCTGAGGTCTGATGGGGGCACAATACGCTGATCTGAGGTCTGGTGGGGGGCACAATACGCTGATCTGAGGTCTGATGGGGGCACAGTAGGCTGATGTGAGGTCTGATGGGGGCACAATACGCTGATCTGAGGTCTGATGGGAGCACATTAAGCTGATCTGAGGTCTGATGGGGGCACAGTAGGCTGATGTGAGGTCTGATGGGGGCACAGTAGGCTGATGTGAGGTCTGATGGGGGCACAATACGCTGATCTGAGATCTGATGGGGGCACAATACGCTGATCTGAGGTCTGATGGGGGCACAATACGCTGGTCTGAGGTCTGATGGGGCACAATAAGCTGGTCTGAGGTCTGATGGAGGTACAATACGCTGATCTGAGGTCTGATGGGGGCACAATACGCTGATCTGAGGTCTGGTGGGGGGCACAATACGCTGATCTGAGGTCTGATGGGGGCACAGTAGGCTGATGTGAGGTCTGATGGGGGCACATTCTGCTGATCTGAGGTCTGATGGGTGCACAATATGCTGATCTGAGGTCTGATGGGGCACAATACGCTGATCTGAGGTCTGATGGGGGCACAGTAGGCTGATGTGAGGTCTGATGGGGGCACAGTAGGCTGATCCGAGGTCTGATGGGGGCACAATACGCTGATCTGAGATCTGATGGGGGCACAATACGCTGATGTGAGGTCTGATGGGGGCACAATACGCTGATGTGAGGTCTGATGGGGGCACATTCTGATGATCTGAGGTCTGATGGGGGCACATTCTGATGATCTGAGGTCTGATGGGGGCAGGGGACTGTTAGTTTAGTGATGTAAAAACTGGGGACAGGTTTCCTTTAACATAGGAGTCCCGTTGTTTTTTAATCCTATTACTCCTATATTTTACTGCATTATATGGTAGTGTATTTACAGTAGGGTAGGTAGAAAGTCTATTGTACTGTACTTAACAGCATAGATTATCTAGCAGTTTATATAGTCATCTTTCTAATACAATATTATAACCACAACTAGTAGTATGTGCCTGTGAAGTTGGAAACGTGCGTTTGGGAAGCCAAGTGGGGGGCCCACTCAAGTATGTTTCGCCCCCCCTGTGCTGAACCTCTAGCTACGCCTCTGGTCACAGAACAATATATCAGGCACTGTACAAATGGCACTATGACACAGGCATCTCAGGTCGCAGGCTGGAAAAAGCACTAAAGGGGTCATTACTAGGGGAAGTGCCCCCGAGGAGCTGGAGTAGAGGATGGAAATGATAGTTGATCTGGCTATTACAGCGGCTTTCCTCAAGGTGTTGCTCACTAGGGTCAGTGTAACAAAAGAAGGAGATATCCTTTCTTCCCTTGCGCACACCCTGATGTTTAGGCTTTTACTTAATAGTAGTTGGGGTGCCCACGATCATAAGTGTTTGTATGAGTGCAAGGCAGGGCAACTAGGTGTTGTGTGTAAAGCTGGCTGAATGTTGGTTGTTGTAGACAGGGAGGGTGCAGACGATAATTATATGTTGGACAGGATTTAGGAGCTAGATCAGGGTGCTGAGAAGGAGATGACATTAGAGGAGGAGGGCGGCGGCAGAGGCAGAGGCAATGTGCATCTAAAACCTCTCAAAAAAAGTGGCAGGGCCAGATCCACTTCTATTGTGGTCAGCTTGGGAACTAGTAATGCCACTAGTAATGGAGTTTTTTTTCTTCACAAGGTTGGCACACAAAAACCATTTGGGATTAAAATAGGCCATGGGCTTTCAAACAGAAACATAAGTACCAGGGTTCAATTGCAGCACATAAGGTGGCATTACCAAATCCTTTGGGAAAATACAACTGGCCAGCATTCCCAAACAGAACAAGTCTGTCCTTCTTCTCCTGGTACTCTTTGTGGCAGCCAACCCACATCCCCAAGTAATACACCATACTTACAAACATTTGCGTTGGTAAAATTGGGGCATATAAGTCCGGCCCCTCCAGAAAACCTCAGACCCACCTGGAAACACTGTGGGTAGGGTTTGTGTTCTCATGATAGGTGAGGGTCCCCACAGTCCCCACAGTAGGACCACCACCAGATGCTTATCCCCTATCGTGTGGATGGGATGGGGATCAGATGATATCATGAGATACCCCCTTTAATGCAAAAAAGCATGCCTTTTTGCAGCCAATTTTCTTTGGCAAGTGTGTGGTGCTGTATACACATGCATAGTAAACTAATGAGTACCTAACTGACCTATGATAAGAAGATATAGAGAAAACAGAAAATAACATCCTAATGTACAGTGTATCCAATCATACTGTAAATCGGGACATTATACCATAGTAAAAGGAATCATTATCATTTTTTTCTCTGTTTTCTCTGTATAAAACCAATATAAATATTTGATCCCTTGCATAAATGTTTATAATTTCAGCTTTCGAAAAAATATGGCCCCATGTACAGCATTCAAATGGGCAGTGTGAAAATGGTGGTGCTGTCTGGCTACGAGACTGTGAAAAGTGCTCTTGTGGACTATGCCGACGAATTCTCAGAAAGACCTCATATCCCAATATTTGAAGAAATTAACGAGGGATACGGTACTGTAATCCTACTATATTTTCTAGATTATTACACTCTCCAATAAGGATGGATTATCATGTTATGCAAAACTGATAGCTCCTCATGCTAAACGGCCCTTATAGTTATTGCTTCATTATACCAACCCTATCCATGTGGCCTATTTGAATGTCATAGAGTTGGTTCACCCACTATGAGTCAGAACTGAGCTATTGCAAACACCCATTCTACCTCTGATGGCTCCAGTTCCTAGACATATTACATGGTGGAACATTCATTTGAACTAGGCAATCCCATCACACTACTTACCTGCTCCCCCAGGTTCTGGCGGCACTACCTTTTACCCAGCAGCCCAGCCACAGGAGTAAGTCTGCTTCTTCCTCACAGGATACAACTTGCTTCTTGCCAGAATGCCTCTCTTTCATGCAGACTGAGGCTTGCTCTTGTTCTGCTCATGAAGTGCGTAGGCCAGCGCACACACCCTAATTTTCACCAGCCGATGACTGGCCACATATGGATACTTTAGACACCTTTGTCTGTGCGGTCCCTGAGCAATAGGTTCTACAGTAGTTTGTTAGTTTCTTGCAAAGGTCTGCTGCTTCTATGCTTCTATGTACCAATTCCTTCCTGTTTCCCAGATTTGACACTTGATCTCTTTTCTGACCTTGCACTGTCCACCCTGACCACAGACTAATGTCTATTGGATCGTATGAACTCTGCATGCCCTAAGCTTGTCCTGTCCCTGACTATGGTTTTGTCAGTTCCCTTAGTGCTCCAAAGCAGTGTCTCTGGACCACCATGGGTCAGAAGTCACTAGAACAAAGACTTCTCCAAGAGGTAGAAGTCTGGGGGTTTCCCTGCAGTGGGGTCCAGATCCATGTATAGGGGTGAAAAGGTCAATAATAGGGGGTCCACTTAGATACGCCCTTGAGGAGTAACCTCAAGCCAAATCTATTCAAATGACACTGAAGATCCACATCTGCTACATAACAAGAACCTTTTCAGGCTGCAATTCACATCACAACCACTGGATGGAAACATAGCATACACATCTTGTCAAAGAATTTAGCAAAATCATTTTTAGGCCCCATTCACACGACCGTATGAATGGGGCTGTATCTATCCGCAAAATTGCGGGAATAGATGCGTCCCCATTCACCTCTATGGGTCCAGGAGCCGCGGCACGGAGCTAGCTCCATGCCGCGGCTCATTTGAAGCATGTCCTATACTTGTCCGTACACACGGACAAGTATAGGCATTTTCAATGGGGCCGCACGGCGTGTGTTCCGAGCGGTGCGGAACACACGCCGGGCGGCCCCCATATATTTGCGGGTCCGCAGTAATGCGGGCCCACAAATATACGGTCGTGTGAATGGGGCCTTAAGCTGATGACCTCTCACCATACATCTTAAGTTGTGATGAGTTAAGAGGAAAGGTGCAGAAGGACATACATATAGCCCATATTTGATGGTTTGGTTCTTATTTTCTAACTCAATGGCCATGTTGGAGAGTAGCTTCAAAGAATGTCTCTGGAGGGTCCAGCATGTCTATCTATCTACAAGGGCAACCCAAATACTTCAATGGGAACCATATTATACTTCATTTCACTTGCCGTGGCACAGCAAAGGAATTAAATACTTGATTTCACATTGTTTCAAAGATTATAGTTGATTGATGGAGATCCCTGCAGCAGAACAACCTTATCTATGGTCATTTTATCATTACAAGAACTGTCCAAAGGAGACCACACCTTTATCTTCATCTGAAAGGCTTACCACAAGCTGTTGATACATTCTTACTCATTGAGGATAAAATAAAAGTTAGGGATATTTGGCTTGTGGGTGAAATTTCAGGATGAACTTAAAATGCACTCTAACCTTTATGGGTGAACTTAATGTGACCTTCTCTTAACTTTTGAATGCACATGTCCAACTGTTCGGTGTTTCAGTACTTTTTGCACAACTTGCTGTTCTCAGCAAGGTTCGGCGAACTTTCTTGAATTTCGGATTCGTACGAACCGAACCTAAAACGAACCTTGCTATAACGGCTGAATAATTGCTTCTACAATAATGGGAGTCAGATAGGGTATAGTTTCGTTTACTTGCAGTTGCTATTAAAATGAAAACAGTGGAAAAAAAACAAGTGACTTCAACAATGGCAACGCAAAATATACGCATATTTGAGAATTTACACTAATGCGTACGCTAATGCGAACATTCCCGCACAAATAACGAACATACAGTGTAATGTTGTCAAAGGTGCGCTACTTAACTAAATATGTACGCATTAGAATACGCATACACTGCGTCTGCGAACATTCCTACTCAAGTAACGAACATACAGTGTAGCGTTGTCAATTGTACGCTACTGAACTGAATATGTACACATTACCGTACGCATACACTGCGTCTGCGAACATTCCTACTCAAGTAACAAACATACAGTGTAGCGTTGTCAATTGTACGCTACTTAACTGAATATGTACGCATTACCGTACGCATACACTGCGTCTGCGAACATTCCTACTCAAGTAACGAACATACAGTGTAGCGTTGTCAATTGTACGCTACTTAACTGAATTTGAACGCATTAGCGTACATTCTCAATAAATATGCGTATATTTTGCGTCGCCATTATTTTAACCAGATTCGTTACAAACTTTCTCAAAATTCGGTTCGGTGACGATGTTGTATGTGTAGGACTACAAGTCCCAGCTGTACAATGACACTGCTGATACACACAGGATCTTCCCCCTACCTGTCTTGTACAATACAATACTTTGCATCTCCTCCAGATCAGTTCCAGTGTCAGTTTTGTGTCTGTAGGGTGAGGAGGGCAGATGCTGTGTCTCTTTACATCTGCAGCTGCTGTTGTAAAGCCCTCAGTGTGTTCTGGCTGAAGGGGTTAATGTTTTATCTGAAAGAATCCAGGGAGAGAGCAGATAGCAGCCCCGGCAAAGCAGGGGGCATGGCCAGCACAGTGACGTTTCGTGTACAGGCTCTAATCTGCTGGTGCACGAATATAAGATTAGCAGAGAGGCAAGCTGACATCACAGGTCATGTGACCCTCATTGAAACCTGACAAACAAGCAGCTTTAGAAGCAGAATGTGTATGGAAATGCTGTTGTATTTGACTAGTTAGAAACATACAAAGGACAAAAAAATAACTCGGAAAACCCCTTTAATGGCAAAATTAACAACAGGCGTTTGATCCATGAATCGCCCAACATGTTTACTGATTCAATTAGAATTGGTATTTAAACAGTCCTCCTCATCATGCTGATCACATTTTCACATCATGAGACCAAGATGACTCCTAACAATTGACCAACATTGCAAGGCTTCATGCAGGATGTTCTCAGGCGGAAATGACCACTGAGCTTAGAGCGTCACAAAGTGTAATCACTAAATGTATGGGGTCACTAAATGTATCAGTGGGTAACAGAACAGGTTCTGTAGAAATCTATGTGGAATCAGAAGATGGTGTAAAACGAGTGAGCTCTTTCTCTCAATAGTACAGTCTTGGTCCACTGCATGGTTCTTTATACCTGACGCTAACATTGACATGAAAGGCTAAGTTAACAATTGAGGTATTTGTCCAGTTTTGGCCCAGTAACTGACCAAATAAGTAAAGTGTGAACTGATTCTAAGAATGAGGCCCATCAACTGCCATCATACTGATGCACAGTAACTGTTTCACTACCACAGCAGACTAGCTATGCATGTTTCTATGCTCAGTGATGTACACTGATACAGGTTCCCTGATTATAAACGCGCTTCGTCACAAATTAATTCAGATAAAAATTTTTGGGAAAATTCGGTGAAGCGTCTAAATCGAATTTTTTAAAACGTTACTCATCTTTAGTTTTGAACAAAATTCATAGGCCCACTTGCCACATCAAGGTTGCCTGTATGAGTGGGTACCTACTCTAAATTGGCATAGCATCACATGGCGACCACCACTGCCCCGGCATCTTGCTTGTCATCATTGCTGAGATGCTGTGCTTAGGGGTTTGTGGACCTAGTGCCAAGGGGGCTAAATGTGACAGCAGGAGTTAGAGTAGGCACCCATTTATATTGGCAGCCTTGATGTGGTGAGTGAGCTTATGCATTTTGATCAAAAACTAATGCCTCATTTACAGTATGTTTTTTTATGGTGCTGTATAATTATTAACATTGAGAAGCTATAATAGATAAATAGATAGCATCTGGATGTGAGATCTATGCTATTTTCTTTTTGCAGTATATATATATATATATATATATATATATATATATATATATATATACATTTTTTTTTTATTATTATTTAAATAGTGTATTAAAAAATAGAATCTAACCGCATATTCTATTACACATAAGAAATGGTCGTCAGATTTTACTGTTTCATTTACTTTTCTCTCTCAGGCATCCCATTCACTCATGGAGAAAACTGGAAATCAATGAGAAGATTCACATTGTCTACATTACGGGATTTTGGCATGGGCAAGAGGACAATAGAAGACCGCATCGTTGAGGAATGTGGATTTCTAGTTAAGCTATTGGAATCTCAAGAAGGTATAAGAAATATATATTGGGGATTCACTTTACTGCTTCTTCAATGTATAAGTTAAACATCAGTTGGGACTTCCATACATCCCTGGAGTGGATTATTCATGGCCCTTCTGGCTTGTTCCTAAATCAGAATAGGAAGAGAAGACTGTACTTACTAGGGTTGTAAATTAGCTCATATGAACCAAACCAGAGACCTGTTTCGGGGTCCTTGCTCCTCATCAGTATAGGGTACGGGGTGGCTAAATTTTGATATTTCTTCCCCCTGGAGAAAAGTCTAAAAAATAAATCTTCATTTATCCATTATTCTCATCAATGGGAGCTTTATTAGAGTTGAAGCAGTTTTGTTCTTGTGATGTATGGATGTGCCAAAATTTGGACCTCCAATGACCCTTTATTCTGTCCAAACATTAGGCAGATCATCACTAACAAATATTTCAAGGGACATTCTTCAGCAATAATTTGCTGCTGTGAAGGTGCTGCCGATTACCTGATGAATGAGCTAAACGCTCATTCATTGGGCAATAGGATCTTTCACGTGGACACCTAAATCATCGTTTTCCAGCAGCAGTGTGATGGCTTAGAGTTCGCTCATCTACAGTGGTTTCCTTTACCAATGAGCAGGTGATTGTCAGGAAAAAAAAGTTTTGTCTACTAAATTTAGCAGTGTAATATGGTCTTATTCTGTAGGGAAATGTTATGGTTCTACAGCATACTGTCCACAGTCCCAGTGTCAATGAAAATACAAACCTAAAAAAGAAGGCAATCTCAACAAACTCTGTGCAGTTACTATAGAAAGAGGCAGCAATGAGTCTGGTAGTAGTTGAGACGTTATTGGTATTGTACCTCCAAAATATTCTATATGGATCATTTTACAATAAAGGAAGAAAGCAAATGTCAAGATAAAAAAAAAAACAACATTTAGCTTACTTATGTGAATATCAAAAATGGTTAAAATAAAGTAAAAAAAAAAAAAAGGAAAAGAGATCATAGCTGCCACATACAAGAGTCATTCTGACCTGACCCCTAAAAATCTGAGATGACAATAACCCTTAATTGTGTTTTTAAATATGATAGATATTTATGTTTAATTCTATTAAACATGTATTTTACATTGTATTAATATTTTTTTAATTTTTATATATAATTTTATGCATTTATATATTTTGCTTTTAGGAAAACCTACTGATCTCACATTAAAAACAAACTTTGCTGTTGGGAATATAATCATATCTATTATCCTTGGTCACCGATTAGACTACCAGGATCCCATTCTGCTAAGAATAATGGAAATTGTAGATGAAAATATGAGACTTCTTGGAAGCCCTTCAGTTGTGGTAGTTTTGTTCTTTATTGATTTAACAACAGTATAATGGAGATCTGTCACCTCTTTATTATTAAAGCTTTATTCACATGGTCAGTGTTTGGTCTGTGATTTCCATAATTGACCAAAATTAGGTGAGGGTCAAAATCATAGAACAGGCGCAGCAGATCTTTCCATTATACCTTACCTTTGTGTAGGATCCACAACTGATTTTGGCTGATGGAAATCACTGACCAAAAGTGTATAGAAAATGGAAATCTACCAGGTGTGTTCGTCATTACCTTTCATCTTGGTTCAAGATACCCCAAGATGAATATGCAATCAAAAAGACAAAAGTGCATTACAGGCAGGACCATAAGCTATGTAGCACTTTGCAGTCTATGGAGTAAGTCCATAAATTACAAGCTGACTTAGACACTCTAAGTGTTAGGGCATCGACTTGGCAAATGAGATTCAATGTGAGAAAATGTAAAGTTCTGCATCTTGGTAGTAATAATCTCTGTGCATCATACGTCCTAGGGAATGTAACATTGGGATAATCCCTTGCAGAGAAGGATTTGAGTGTAGATCATAGATTAAATAACAGCACAGTGTCAATCAGCTGCTTCTAAGGCAAGCAGGATATTATCATGTATTAATCGAGGCATGGACTCACAGGGCAGGGATGTAATATTACCACTTTACAAAACTTCGGTGCTGGGCTTATCTGGAATATGCAGTTCAGTTCTGGATGCCAGTCCATAGAAAGGATGCTTTGGAGCTGGCAAAAGTACAATGGAGAGTGACTAAACTGATATGGGGCATGGAAGGTGTTATGAGTAGAGATGAGCGTTCGAAAATTTGATTCTGGGGATTCACCGAATTTAACAAAAAAATTGCTTCGTGACGAATTACTTCATCATGAAGCCCATTACTTTATAAGTAGTGGGTGCAATTACAGGCAGTGGCAACTGCGCACTCTCCCGTCACGGTACCCCTCAGATGCCGAGTTCATCGCTGATCATGGCATCTGACAACAATATTATAGCGTAAAAAAGGAAATAAATAGAATCATACTTGCCTCATCCATTTAATTGCAAAGAGCCAGCCGCCACCAAGATCTAGCATGAAATCTCATGCAGCCCATGATGAATTCATCATGTTGGCCGGTGTGGTGACATCATACATTACCACGCACAATATTTCGCCCGGGATCTTCTATCAAGATTAGGGATGAGCGAACTTTTGAAAAGTTCGGTTCGGCGAATTTTCTTGAAGTTCGGATTCGTACGAACCGAACCTAAAACGAACCTTGCTATAACGGCTGAATAATTGCTGCAACAATAATGGGAGTCTGGTAGGGTATAGTTTCGTTTACTTGCAGTTGCTATTACAATGAAAAAAGTAGAAAAAATCAAAGTGACTTTAACAACGGCGACGCAAAATATACGCTTATTTGAGAATTTAAACTAATGCGTACGCTAATGCGAACATTCTTACTCAAGTAACGAACATACAGTGTAGCGTTGTCAAAGGTACGTTACTTAACTGAATATGTACGCATTAGCGTACAAATACACTGCGTCTGCGAACATTCCTACTCAAGTAACGATAACGAACATACAGTGTAGAGTTGTCAAAGGTACATTACTTAACTGAATATGTACGCATTAGCGTACAAATACACTGTGTCTGCGAACATTCCTACTCAAGTAACGAACATACAGTGTAGCGTTGTTAAAAGTACGCTACTTAACGGAATACATACGCATTAGCGTACAAATACACTGTGCCTGCGAACATTCCTACTCAAGTAACGAACATACAGTGTAGCGTTGTTAAAAGTACGCTACTTAACGGAATACGTACGCATTAGCCTGCATTCTCAATAAATATGCGTATATTTGGCGTCGCCGTTATTTTAACCAGATTCGGTGATGAACCGAACTTTTGGGGGATGGCCAGCTCTTTGTCCTCAAACGGATGAGGTAAGTATGTTTTGCTTTTTTTTTTAACCGCCATTCAAGGGGATTAGTTACCTCGAAGCTTGAGGAAATTCGGCTTCATGGCAAATCAAATTTTCCCTGAAATTCGGATCAGATCCACCCAACACTAGTTATAAGAACAGGCTAAAAGAATTAAGTTTATTTGGTCTTGGAGAAAAAAAAGTTCAGTCTCCAGAGGCGTCAATTCTTGTCAATCTCTCGAATAGTATACCACAGGAGGTGGTCACAATAGGAACAGTGGATCCTTTTTAAAAAGGGCTTAGTTTATTTCCTAGAACTAAATAACATTAATGCTTATGAAAATGTTTAGAAGTCTGGTTCTATCCCCTCTTCCAAAAATTCCCATGCCCACCAATCTCTTGGTTGAACTTGATGGACTTGTGTCTTTTCTCAACCGATACTATTCAACATTAGTAAGTGTGAAGGCAAATGCCGCTAACCTAAACCGTTTGCTCTCAGAGCACAAATAGGGGCTATCAAGTTGCAGCACACTGTCCCTACTGAAGATGCAGGACCAGCTGTCGTCACACAATATTACAATATATAGACGTTAGGAATGGACTGGTGCGGTCCTAAAATGCGTAAGCTATACAACAATAAAGTAGATATAGCTAGTAGCTATTTTCATCTCAGGTTGTCCCTCCAGGTAGCACCAAGGTCCAGTCCCAATTTTTCCCATACTACTAAGATGAGTATTCACAACACACAGTTTTTTTTCAAAAGGACAGATAAGGAGGGCCATGTTCACAATATTTTGTGTTGTGGAGAACCGTACAGATAATGTATAACAATTCCCACAATACATTTTTTAGATCAGAAAATGAAAGTGCACAGATGTATCCAGTCTTACTTTTTTGCAAATTTCATTAAGGATTTGAATATTATCACAATACAACTTCAATACAGTCTCAAAACATGACAACAAAACCCTTGACAGACTGCAATACACATCCCAACCACCAGGCCAAATATAAAAAAACATACACATCTCCAGACAGAGTAACATAAAAATATGTGTTTTTTTTCAAAGCTAATCTTGGTATGTCAAGGTAAGAAGAAAAGTATCTGTAGCAAACTTCTGCTTATATAGTACTAGAGATGAGCGAATCTATTCGCCGCTTCGTAGATTCGATATGAATCTTGGAAATTTTTTACACCGAAGCGAATTCAAATATTTTCAGATTCGCTTTGGAAGATTCTTCTTAAATCTTTGTATGCTAACACTACGTACACATCATGTAATTTGTACGCTAATGCTACGCATCTGATAATTTGTACGCTAATGCGAACATATTCAGTTAAGTAGCGTACTTTTACTTTATATTCGTTCTTTATGCAGGCCTAGACAATAATACGCTAAAGCTTTGTACGCACTTTGTACACTCAGGCGTAAGTATTTGCGGGAATGTTCAGAGAACACGACAGAATAACGAATGATTTGTACGCAGCTTCATATTAAGTACCAATTAGGGATGAGCGAACCGAACCGTAACGAACCAGATTCGTTACGAAACTTTCCCAAAAGTTCGGTTCGTCACCGAACCGAATTTTGAGAAAGTTTGTAACGAATCTGGTTAAAATAACGGCGACGCAAAATATACGCATATTTGAGAATGTACGCTAATGTGTACACGCATTTTATGAATTCATACGCATTAGCGTACGCATTAGTGTACATTATTAAGTAGCGTACCTTTGACAACGCAAGACTGTATTTTTGTTACTTGAGTAGGAATGTTCGCAGGCGCAGTGTATGCGTACGCTAATGCGTACATATTCAGTTAAGTAGCGTACTTTTGACAACGCTAGACTGTATGTTTCTTACTTGAGTAGGAAAGTTTGCAGACGCAGTGTTTGAGTACGCTAATGCGTACATATTCAGTTAAGTAGCGTACCTTTGACAACGCTAAACTGTATGTTCGTTACTTGAGTAGGAATGTTTGCAGACGCAGTGTATGAGTACGCTAATGCGCACATATTCATTCAATTAAGTAGCGTACCTTTGACAACGCTACACTGTATGTTCGTTATTTGTGCGGGAATGTTCGCATTAGCGTACGCATTAGTGTAGATTCTCAAATATGCGTATATTTTGCGTCGCCGTTGTTGAAGTCACTTGGATTTTTTCCACTTTTTTCATTGTAATAGCAACTGCAAGTAAACGAAACTATACCCTACCAGACTCCCATTATTGTAGCAGCAATTATTCAGCCGTTATAGCAAGGTTCGTTTTAGGTTCGGTTCGTACGAATCCGAACTTCACGAAAGTTCGCCGAAGCAAACCGAACCAAACTTTTCAAAAGTTCGCTCATCCCTAGTACCAATCTTTTAAAAAATTCAACGAACATTCGGGGAAGCAAATTTTGAATGATTTGCTCATCTCTATATAGTACTAACATATTCTACAGCTCTGTATCATTCATAGCAGTCCTTGTTCTCATCACAACCTAGTTTCTCTATTTCAAACCCACCATATAGAATTTAATGGAAGCCAATTAACGTAACTAACTGTATGTTGTTGGATTGTGAGAAGAAAGCAGAAAACCCTGAGGAAACTCACAAAAACATAAGGAATATATTCAAAACCCTTGTGCTGCAAGGCAACCATGCTAATCACCTGCCCTATATCTCCATTAGTTTGCCATCTTTACTAACAGTGCCAACAGAATATCCAGAATGATCACTACACCATGATGAATTGGCATTTTTGATCCTACAGAACACTTTGTTGTTTAATACCCCCATAGGTCTTTATGCAAACTAATGTGGTTCACTGGATTACATGCAACAAATATATATAAGATATTGTTCCGACTAGTATCTTTACCAGCCCATCAATGCTCCTATAATCTATAAATTACAGTCTGCAGAGCTATTTCTGCCATCAAAAATTCTGGAGTTTCAATAGAAAGTAGCTCTCCTCCAGAGAAACGAAAACTATCCCCATAGAGCCACCTAGAATTAGAATTGATGTGTCTCATGAAACAATTTTTGGCACCTGTGACAGGGTATCCCTGAAGTTGAGGAATAACAGGATAGAAGATCTAGGCCAGCTCTGCAAATCTCATGCCTGTGCCACTGTTTAGAGTAGCAGCACATGCACAGTGGCTCTTCATCTGCCACTAAAGAGTGTTCATGTGCTGCCACCCGAAAGTGTAGTAGAAGTAGAGACTGCTACTTAGAGCATCAGAGCAGGCGCAAGATTGGCAGGGCCGGCCTAGACTTCCGGCATTGTCAATCAAGTGGTGTTGAAGTTCCTCAGCTTTGGGGATGTCCTGTCACAGGTGTCAAATTGGTTCTTGCATATCGATTTTCTCATCTCTAAGCCCTAATAGAAATCTTTCCTATCCCATTATAAGTGAAAGGGCTCCATCAATATTTGTTTACTTACATTTGTGTAAGAGAAACTTTTTATAATTTCTAAAAAGTTCTATGAAAAGGGGGTGATGCGAAGAATAAAAGTCAAATTATTAAATGCCTGTATTATTTTTGTCCAATAATATTGGCAGATATGTATGGCAGCCATAGCGGAAGAAAAGTTCGCCTAACATAAATATCTATTTCAGACCTATATAACTTGCCATGTGCTGTACATTTGACATAATGTGTACCATTTTCACTGACTGATAAATCTGTGATTGATGAATCTCCTCCATTGTCCCTCTTACCTGGAAGACAGTAGACTAGAATGTTTTTCAATATGTTCTGCATTATGGATACCATATGTGTTCTCCAATCTCTGCTCTTGGGTTACTAGTCCCCTAACCAACAGTGTTTCCTTTTGTAGATCTATAACGTATTACCAATCTTTCAATATCTGCCCGGTGCCCACCTGAAAGTAAAACGGAACATTGCAGAGTTACATGCCTTCTTCAATGAGAAGTTTGCAGAACATCAGAAAACCCTGGACAAAGAAGACCTGCGTGGCTATATTGATGTGTTTCTCACAAAACAGCAGGAGGTAAAAACATAGAATCTTTCTCATACTTATAAGTAAAGGTGTTTCTGATCCTTAAAGGGGTTTTCTCAATTAGAAAAGCCCTTCTTATAATGATTCTATCTTGGTGGCCGACCTTACAAACTCCTGTTAATGCCAAAATCCCCTGTAGTGGTTGTGTTGAGTCCATCAGAATGGGGTCTGTTGAGGTCAAGGATCTGTGCAGCCACTTGAACTCCTTTTACCAAATTCATCACATCATGCCATTTTCGAGCTTGCGTTGTGTACAGACAGGAAAGGGCCTTCTCTGAACTGTTACCACAAAATTGGAAGTGACAATTCGTCATTTATGTCTACTGGAGTAAGGAGCCTGAGTAACAGTCTCTTACCAATATCTCTCCTCCACCATATTGTACATTAGGCACTACGGTTTCTTGTAGGAACTGTAGCATTCTCCAGATGTACACCAAACCCAGATTTATCAGAGTACCAGCATGAATCATGTTTCCACTGCTTTTTCCAGTGACAACGTGCTTTATACCGCTCCACCCAACTCTTGTCATTCATAATGGTGACCTTGAATACGGACGCTTGGTCATGAAACCCATTTCATGAAACTCCCAACACACAGCTCTTGGGCTGATATAATTTCCAGAGGTGTTTTGGACATTCTTAAGGGGTAGTGAATAGGGATTTTTAATTTACATAAAGTTCAGGGCTTTCGTGCACACTTAGAGTTTGCATGGTCTACTACTTTGTCGCCAAACTGTGTTACTCCTACATACTTCCGCTACACAGTAGTAGCACATCCAGTTGACAAAGGCACAACTCGCAACCTTGAAATTTAACAATCTGACTTGTGGCATCACCACAAGTATTTGACATATTTGACTTGGGGCTTCTCCTAAGGGCATCACCAGTGCTTTCCTTTTAATCTCTATACAGGGATCTGGACTCTGCTTTGGGGGAACCACCAGGTAGCATCCTTCAAAAAATAGGACATGTCCTATTTATGACCATTTTCATATCCAGACAGACTCCATTGAAATCAATGGTTCAGTTTTTAATTTCTGTTTAGATAGGAGTGCACCCGTCTAATGGCCTTTAAAAATAGTTTTACTATTAGTTTTACAGGATCCAATGCTTGATGTGTCAGGATCTGTTGTAGAGAGTGTCCCCACATGTACAAGTGGATGAACTGACCATTTATTATTATTTTATGTATTTGTTTGCACTAAGGGGGGGTCATTATTGGATATAAATGGGGGACATTATTTTGGCCAATATGAGGACGTATATACAGGGGCACTATGAGGCTATTATATATACTGGAAGCACTAAGGGGGGGACATTATATGTCCTGGTGAAAAACATATAAACACACTGTTTCTACATGGTCATGAAAAACTGACAGGGTGTCGTGTGAATGTAGTCTGAACTTTTTTGCCATATACATCCAATCCATTCCCTAGGCACACAATAGTCTGAATATTTACCTTTCCTGGGGCATGTGTTACCTATCCACTAGACTCTAAGAGCCACATCCATATAGTAGAGGCTCACTTTTCCAAGTCCATACGTTCTATCGGTACCTGCCAGTCCAAAGGTTCATACAGTAGTAATTAGAAGTCTGTGTTCTGCACTAAAAATGAAAGCATCTTAGATGTGAAGGTCTAAGGTGTCTTAGAGGTGAAAGCCATTTTTGGTAATGTCTAAGCTAAAGTATGTGCAATCAATGATGTCAGTTCTGTAATTTATATGTTTTGTATCTCTATTTAGGAAAAATCAGATCCCAACAGTTATTTCCATGAAGGTAATCTTCGGGGGGTCTTAGTAACGTTATTCATGGCTGGAACAGATACTACGTCTTCTACTATACGATGGGCCATCTCCTTTATGGTACAGAACCCTGAAATTCAGAGTAAGTTCTATATATAACCAACAATCTATAGGGTTTCTCTTCTTTGGGCAATCTCTATTTGTTAGAAGGTGAAGGATCCCTTACCCATAAGCTGAGCAATGTCATCCTGTTGGGTCCTCCAGTGACCAGCTGTCATCTGTGGAGAAGCCTGGTAGTCAGTGTATACTTTGCCTGCAGCTCCCGCACACAGGAAATCAACTATTGCACAGTGTCCATTCAAATCTTTGCAATGCAGGACAGGACAGGTCCTCTAGAGCAAGAGACACTTGTAACTATTCTCTGGACTGTTACATCAGAATTCCTTAACAGGAAAAATGGAAACGGGATCCTTTAACTAAAAAACTAATTTAAAGCACAGTCAAATTATTGTATATTTAAATGGAGTAATGTATTGTCAATTTACTTTTAAACCAGACGCAATGGTGGTAATTTACAGAGGTCATTCATACAGTTTTATGATATACAAAAGTTGCACATTTTTCCATAAAAGCCTTTTAGCCTTTTTGATGTTTTGGCTTTTTTTGCCTTTTTTTTCCATTGTTCTTGACAATATTGAAGTGTGAGGTACTTAAACAAAAGGGTGGAGCCACCACAGCCCATTACATTTACATTTTACAAAACTACTGGAACCTCATGGGACTGCCAGAAATAGTGCTGCACTCATCTCCAGCAGTCCCATAGACATAAATGGAGCAGCAGTGCACATGCTTGACCAGCCAGCCCATTTATTTCAAGAGTGGATGGGGATAATGTGACACACAATGTGAAGACCCCTTTAACTGCTCATTTGCATTTGAATTTAAAGTATTTTTCCCCCCAGAATGAAGCAACAGATCACAACGTGAAAGGTATCATTGCATTCAGCTCATTTGCCTGGTTTATTAGTGAATTTCCTGGTAACAGACTGCTTTGAAAACAAGGAGTCAGTCAATCTTTTACATTGATAAGGATAAGGGGTCATTGGAGAAGTTAAAGGGATTGTCCAATGAATAATAATAAAAATGAAAATCAGACATCACATAGGACATGACAATCTCTTTCTAACAAAGCTAGAACCAGACCTGTACCTCACATGGATCCAGAGATCTCCACATTCATTGCTCCAATTGTTCTGCTAGATTTTCTATGCATGTCCTTTCTGCACCAACTCTCTACCTGTACAATATGTGGCTGGTGGTAGTTGAAGGATGGAACTGAGCATGTGCGGCTAACTGGCTAAAATTAATTTTTAATTACATACAATTACAAAAGTATTCAGATCCAGGTGCTGGTTTGACAAATGTAGAATATTTTTCATGGGACAACCCCTTTAAGAGAGATGCATACTTAGGGAGCCAACGTTTATTCACAATTCAGTGAAAAGTTTGTGATACGCCGCATAGTTTAGACTGATAACACTAACACGCTTCGGGCAGAGACCTTACACACAGCAAATATCTGTAGCATTTGTGCAGTATTTAAAGGCTAAAAACAATCATATGCCTAAAAATCAGCAATAGCAACATGACAGCAATACATATCATGTGAATGTTTCCTTATAATAATGGAGAATAATGTCCTGTCTCACATTAAAAGGGTCGTCCAGCCGTTAAGGCCTCGTTCACATTTCCGTTCTTCACTGACGTGTGCTGTCCGCATTTTCTGCGGACAGCACATATATCCATTGATTTAAATGTGGGACATGCGCTACTTTGATCTGTGATGCGGACCAAACACGCCCATTGAAATCTATAGGTCAGACAAAATCACCGACACAACACGGATGGCATTCATGCTGTGTCTGTGTTGCATCCATTTTTCACTGAAGACTAAGGCTCCATTCACACGACCGTATGTATTCCGTGTCTGTATAAAAACGGAACGGAAGACACATGGAAAGTCTTCCGTAGTGTTCCGTAATTTTACGGACCCATTGACTTTAATGGGGCTACGGACGTGTTTTGGGGCCAAGTATGGGACATGTTTCCTTTTTTTTGCGGGAGAACTTCCGTAATATACGGATGCGGAATGCACACGGTGTGCATTCCACATTTTTTTCTCCTACGGAAAAATGAATGGGTCCGTATGGTTCCGCATCTTATCCGCAAAAATGCGGATAAGATACGGAAATGAACATACGGTCGTGTGAATGGGGCCTAATAGAAGATTCTTTTGAAATAAATTTTAAGCTGAGCAACGTCAGTGAATTACAGATGACACACGAATGGTAAAAAACGACACACAGACCAACCATTCACGGACACCTTCACAGTTGAAACACGTACGGTTGTCATGGATGTGACACTGATGCGGAAATGTGAACGAGGCCTATTATTGATGACCTATTGTCAGGATAGCACAGGATAAGACATTCACAGGACATGTTCTATTTTTTTTACGGGGCTACGGAACGGGCATACGGATGTGGACAGCACACAGTATGCTCTCAGTATTTTTTGCGGACCCGTAGAAATGAATGGGTCCGCATTTTTCATGTGAAAAATGCGGATCGGAGCCCGCAAAAAATACTGAAAGAGGCCTTAAGGCTACGTGCAGACGGGTGTGGTGAACACACAGAGGATCCACACAAATTTCCTTGTGTATTCCTGTGTGTTTCTGGACTCAAAAAGTAAAAAAAAACTGCAATGCAAAACTACGGTTTCTGGTGCAGAGTTCATCCGTAAAATGTACATGAGATTTGTTTAATGGCATACAAATTGCTGGTACTCTACTATGCGGCAGTTTTTCTGAACAAAAAATGTGCATAATCCGCAACGTTTGTAGGTTGCTTTTACTCATTCCCGACCATTTTAGGAATATATGTACAACTGCCATCGGGGTTTTAACCGTTAGGATACATGTACGGCGCTGGAAGCTGGGACCGGAATCCCAGCGCCGTAATGCTATGGTGCTCTGATCGCCTGGAGCAGCTCAGCTGCAGGGTTCCAGCAGTGACTGATAGCTGGACCACTGCTGTATGCATCGGCATCGGTGAAAACACGAGTGCCGGTGCATTAACCCTACCTCTGCCACGGTCTGACCGCAGCACATGCGGTATCCTGACGGGTTGCGATGGCCATCGGGTCCCTGCACTACTGTGACGGGGACCCGATGACAGGGAAGGCAGCCCGATGCCTTCCTTAGGCATCGTGGCTGCAATCCCTGCAAGCCTATGAGATCCAGCCCCCTGGATCTCACAGGCAGGAAGCTGCAAGTGTATTACTGTGTGTACACAAAAAGTGTAATACAAGGCAATCAAAAAGGCGTACTTACCCCAAGATGGTACCAATAAAAACATCACCTCATCCTGCAAAAAATGAGCCCCCACATAAAACAATCACTTAAAAAATAAAATCCAATGGCACTCATAAAGCAATCCATCAAAATCTGTGCTGCAAAGGCCATATAGCGCTCCTTCTGTTCTGAATCCTGCCATGTGCCCCTACAGCAGTTTACCACCACATATGGGGTGTTGGCGTATTCAGAATAAAATGGGTAACAAATTATGTGGTGCTTTTTCTCCTGTTACTCCTTGTGAAAATGAAAAATTTGGGGCTAAAACAACATTTTATTGGAAGAAATAAAACTTTTGATTTTCACAGCCAAGTGTTTCCAAATTCTGTAAAACACTTAGGGGGTCAAAGTGGTCAGTACCCCCCTTAATATATTCTTTAAGGGGTGTAGGTTCCAAAATGGGTTCACTTTTTGAGGGTTTCCACTGTAGGGGTACGCCAGGGTCTCTTCAAATACAAAATGGTGCCTAAAAACCATTCTAGCAAAATCTGCCTCTAAAATCCATATGGCGCTGCTTTCCTTCTGACCACTGCCACGTGCCCATAGAGCAGTTTACCACCACATATGGAGGTATTTCTGTAAATTGCAGAATCAGAGTAATGTATATTGAGGTTTATTTTGCTGTTATCCCTTGCTGTGTTGCAAGAAAAAATTGATTAACATAAATAATCTACCAAAAAAGTGAAATTTCACCTCAATTTTCCTTTAACTTTTGTGGAACACCTCAAGGGTTAACAAAGTTTGAAACATCAGTTTTGAATAATTTCAGGGTTGTAGTTTCTAAAATGGGGTCAGTTATTGGTGGTTTCCATTAGGTAAGCCTCTCAAAATCACTTTATAACTGAATTGGTGCTCAAAAAATGGTTTGGGAAATGTTGATGAAAATTTTAAAAATTGCTTCTAAACTTCTAAGCCCTCTAACATCCTAAAAAAATAAATAAATGACATTTATAAAATGATGCCAACATAAAGTAGACATATGGGGAATGTTAAGTAATAAATATTTCATGAGGTATCACTTTCTGTTTTAAAAGTAGAAAAATTGAAATTTTGAAAATTGTGAATTTTTCAAACTTTTTGGTAAATTTTGGATTTTTTCATAAATAAAGTTGAAATATATTGACTCAAATTTATGACTGTCATGAAGTACAATGTGTCACAAGAAAACAAAACCAGGATGGCTTGAATAAGTAAATTCGTTCCAAAGTTATTATCACATAGAGTGTGCACTCCTGCTCCCCCTAGAGTCAGATGATGTGCGGCAGCCTCTGTACTCCTGAATGATCCGAAGCTGCTACACATAAGTTCCAATGGAGACCCTCCCTGTGGCTCTTTGGAGTCTACAGGAGAAGTTCCCATGGGGTACTATTAAAAAGAAAAGAAAAAAAAAAGTCAAATCTTCCCCTTTTCCCCAAAATTAAAATAAAAATACATAAATATCATGGACATCATTGTGTGCGTAAACACCCATACTGTTAAAATATTTATCCCATATGGCAATTAGCTGTTTTTTTGGTCGCTTTGCCTACAACATAAAATAAAAAAAAAAAAAATGATCAAAAAGTAATAAACACTTTGGTATAAATGAAAAGTGCAGGTTACCCTGTAAAAAATAAGCTCTCACACAGCTCCATACACATAAAAGTAAAAAAAAGAGTTATGGTGGCAAGAATATAGTAATGCAAAGTTTTATTTTTTTTTTCAAAAGTAAAACAGAACAATTGCGGTATTGTTGTAATTGTCGAATGAAAGTAACAGGTCAGTTTTACTGCATAGGAAACACTGTAAAAAAAAACAACATAAAACTGTGGTGGGATGGTATTTTTTTTTTCCAATTCCACTTCATTTGGAATTTTTTCCCCCACTTCCCACTACATTGTAGGCCATAATACATGGCCTAATATGGCTATGTGATTGGAGAAACAACAAAGTTATGTCTTTGGGAAGGCTGTTAGTAAAAAAAAAAAAAATGAAAAAATTGAAAATTGCCTGGACACTAAGGGGAGAGATGAAAATTAGAAGGCATTTGTCTGATGCTGTGAACACAGATGATATTATTCCATGAATGGTTTCAAGGCATTTTGAAAAGGAGTATGGGGCACTGTGAATGCGCTAAAAGTACAGGGAATAGAGAAGGTTTTCAAATCCTGGAGAAAAGGGGGATCATCGAGGATCCTTCATAAACTGTGAAACATACTGGATTTTTACCTTAGAAACAAGAATTCCAAAGGGACTTGATGTGAGATATTATTCTACATTAGGGCTCATGCACTTGAAAGTTTTTTTTTTTTTTTCCATGTCTGTTTGTTTTTTTTATGTGGCCCATACGCGGGAACATTCACCTCAATGGGGTCGCAAAAAAGAGAAATTACTCCATGTGCATTCCGTGTCCGAATGTCCGCATGGTCGTTCCGCAAAAAAAATAGAACGTGTCCTATTATTGTCCGCATTGTGGTCAAGGATAGGACTCTTCTATTAGAGGCCAGTCCTTCCGTTCGGTGGATGCTGTCTACTATATGGCACACATTGTAGGTAGGTATATCCTTCATGTGAGCTTAGTTACTCGAAAGTTCTAGACAGGACCACCATGAAGGCCATACATCTTCTTCTGCTTCTAGGGTCCAAGGATAAACAGTAAAAATCAAGAGGCACACGGCCAGACACTAGCTGCTGCTCTTGACTGCTACCAGTCACTTGTGAACATTGGGCCTGTTTATATCACATGACTCAAAAGGCATGGGCCACGTAATAAGTTTATAATAGCTTTATACAGTATGCACACGATGATGCACAGAATTGCCATGCTCACTATAATTTTATCAAAATGTTGTCACCTTTCTGCAACTATCAACCCAGCTCGTTATAGATACAACTAGGATAATGTTTCTTTTTAAAAAACTGTATTAGAGCGAGTACATGACGAAATTGATACTGTGATTGGATCAGCCGTGCCACGGATTGACCATCGTAAGGATATGCCCTACACCAATGCCGTGATTCATGAGACTCAGAGAGCTGCTAATATTGTACCAATGAATCTTCCTCGAGAAACTACCAGAGATGTTGTTTTTCAAGGCTACCATCTTCCAAAAGTAAGTGTTCTTGCTGTTTTTGGGTTGGGGAAAAACTGGCAATAGCCCAAACAGTGTGTCCATGATGCTATGGTTCACTCTTCACTTACAGTCATAATGTTTTGCAAGCAGGTGTGGACCCATTGTGCCACTTACCGGCTATACCCTGGAGGGGCACGGCTAAGTAACTATCTGGTTTTCACTAGAGCCTCTGATGGTGAGGATAGGCTTGGGCCGTTAGGGTAGTCACCAGGTACCACTCCAGTGGCAGCTGACCTGGGAGTCAGAGATACTGGTGCAAAGCACCGAGGGGAAAGACGTAGTCTGGAAGTCTGTAATCAGGGAAGGAAGTGATCAAACAAAGCCCATAATCGAAGTCCAAGGTCAGAGAAATGCGGCAATTGAGCAAAGTCCGTAATCAAAGTCCAAGGTCAGAGGAAGGCGGCAATCAAGAAAAGTCTGTTTAATTGAGAAACAGGGTCCTGTACACATTAAAGTAGAAACTTCCAAAAATCTTCACACAAGGAACTAGACTGGTTAACACATTACGTGCTGAGGTTGGCACAATTGAGTGTTCTCAGTGGGTATCTCCAGTGTCACTTCTCACCACACCTCCCCCCAGAAGTTTAAACAAGACAATGGGAGAATGCAGATGGCCAGCTTACCTGGGCAACCATACCTGACACCAGACCATGAGTTATTATCACTGCAGGTAGTCTTTAAACATCTTTGACGTCTTTTCAATTTTCCTGTTCTATTTTTAGCCTTTTATAGATCGGGTCTTTATTGTTGGATCTGGGTAGGGTTAGGAATGGTCATACACATTCGATGTTTGTTAGACAATCACTTAGTAAGCTATTTATCCCAACTAGGTAAAGCATGCATGTATCCTGAACAGGGAGAGTATACTGCAAATCACCTCATACGGTGGCTTATCTCTCCAAGAACCAAAGGATCTGACAGTTGAAATACAATTGCCCAGTCCTTATCTCCCCCAATATCTGCCATTGGGTGCCCATACACATCAGCTGGGTGGCTGACTGGTCACACCAAAATGGGAAGTGTATAACTAGCTTTAGTTCCAAGGTTATCATAATTACAATTAAAGAGGATTTTGGGTACTTTAATATTGATGGCCTATCCTCAGGTAATTCAATATCTAATCTACTAAGGGTCAAACAGCTGTTCTGCAGTAATTCTGGTGCCAAAAGTCAAACTAAGTCAAAACTACATAGTTCCATCAATTTCTATAGAGAATGGAACTGATTACTGCTGCAATGCTCCCAGATATCGATGGTCTATTCTGAGGATAGGCCATCAATATTAAAGTGCCCTAAAACCCCTTAAATTGTGATCTAAAGATGAATAATGTTTATGTTTGACGTGAGATCTGTTGCATTTATTATATTCGTTTCTAGGGGACATACGTCATTCCGCTTCTGGAGTCAGTTTTATATGATAGAACACAGTTTGAGAAACCACAGTCCTTCTACCCTGAACATTTCCTTGATTCAGAAGGACAGTTTGTCAAGAAGCCTGCTTTCATGCCCTTTTCAGCAGGTAACATGACCTTAGAAGTATCATTGGCCTAATTCTTGAATCCTATGGTCAATTCATAATCAGTCATCAAAACAATCATTGCAGCATGGTTCTCAGTAGGTATGATTACTCTTTGGACAGCTCATTTTTTAGATGAGTCGCTGAAAAATTCATTGATTAGAGGATTTATGTCAGCTGAGATACCAAATCATCAAAGTGAGGGCTTTAGTCATACAATCAGTGTTCAGTCAATGATTCCCTTCCGTTACTATGAGCCAAAACCAGGTGTGGGTCAAAAACACTGAATGGGAGCTGATCTTTCCCTTATACCTTACCTCTGTGTTGCCTCCACTCTTGGTTTTGGCTCTCAATTACTGATAATAACTGACTGAACACTGACGAGAGAATAAGGCCTGTGGGGAAAGTTTTCAATTTACCTGAAAGAAACCATAAAATAAATTAATATTTACAGCATTTCAATTAAAATCAACTGGACGTCTATACAATCAACAGGCAAACAATGTCCTCCAGAGCAGGAGATGCTTTGTGTAGCCATTCTATCTGCTGGCTAATTGATGCACTTTATTTGTCGCCTTAGAATTCCTTAATGCAGTATTAATGAATTTTCTAAACCAGACATTCCGTTTCAAGTTTCAGTGAACAATGAGTTGGAAAACATCCCCCTTGTTAGACTTGCAAGACTATCACATAGTATATGTGAACACTTGGGCTACAGAAATATAGTGGGCTCTCTGTCTACTTCACCGTCAAGTTAGTAAATGTGGAGGATGTTTCCCATATTTCACAGACATTAGCCACCCCAAGCCTAGTAAAACCTGGTATCTGCCCATGTATGCATGGCACCAACCCTGTTAGGGTTACTAGACTAAAAAGACAAAACATATTAGAGGAGGAGATGTATTACAAAGTGATAGCACGGTGCTAAGAAAATATCCTTTACATACATCTCTTTCAATTCTAATCTTAATTTCTTGTAACCCCCTCTAGGAAGAAGGGTTTGTGCTGGAGAAACACTGGCAAAAATGGAGTTGTTCCTGTTCTTCACTAGCCTTATGCAAAAATTTACTTTTCATCCTTCCTCAGAGATGACCGACTTCCACGTGAAACCTTTAGTAGGATTTACTATTTCTCCTGTAGCTCAGAAAATCTGTTGTGTGCCAAGGATTTGAGAAAAAGTAGACACTTCAAGACATTTGGCTTTACAAAGCAGAGAAATGGTATTCACAATGGTATCAAACCTATCACATCTGAAACCTAAAATATAGATAATTATTAAGAATTTCTTATGTTAAATTCAAGTTGATATAGTAGCTTTTTATACAATTATTTTTGTCTACATAGTGAGAATTTACTTGATTCATTGGGTAAGGTGTGGCCCTCATTCCACTATACAAGTAGTGGTAAAGGGAAATACACTTCCAAATTTGCTGATGATTTTTTAATAACCTTATCAGCCATGGATATCTCAAAACAACCATTGATTTATATCCTTGTAGGTAAAGCTAGTAATTTTTAGAGGTAATTGGTATGTAACATTGTCAGATTTCTAAATTAGGGAAGTAGCAATATACTGTTTATAGAGATGAACAAATTAATTCTAAATGATTCAAATTTGATCCCACTTTTGTAAAATTAAAGTTTAATCTGAATCTATTTTTTTTTGTTGATTCGATTCAGGAACATTTTGAGAGAAAAAAAATTAAAAAAGACAATAGAGAAAAATTATCCTATGAGTCCTATGAAACCTCAGAATATGAAACACAAATTTTCTGGTTAACAGATTCAGGTAGAATCAATTTGGACCCAAAATCCAAATTTAATTTTGAGCAATTAGATCTTCTCTAATTGTTCACCTAAAAACCCTATTATATCATAAGTCAAAGATAAAGACCAACCACTTCAGAAATCTCTTTTTGCTCAAAGGTTTGTACAATTTTTAGATATGGTGTCTTGTTGTTAAGGTTTTTGGCTATCATCTTATTGCCCCAAGTTCTGCTTCCAGCAGCCTTGGAATATAGCTGATGGTGGGGAAAGTCTTGGCTAGTCAGGCAGTCCTAGTAATACAAGGATGACTAAAGCCCATCAAAACTGGAGCTTCTCATGCAGAGCAGTTCTTAGTTCAGGATAATAGAGAGTGGTCAGAAGAAAGGTATTCTCTTCCATGATATCCGAATACCCTAGTATACATAAGAATGAGGTTTTCTTTAAGCATTAGAAAGTCCTCTTAGGGCTGTGTGTGAAATCCATAAACATGTTGGGTTATCCAGTGTAAGAATATGTTATTAAGGCCTCATGCACATGATCATATGTTCAGTCTGCATCAGATCTACATTTTTTGCATTTAGAATGCGGATCCATTTATTTCAATTTGGCTGTAAAAGATACGAACAGCACATGCTGTCTGCACCTGTATATCCATTCCGTGGCAGAGCAAAAAACATAGAACATGTCTTATTTTTGCCCATTTTGCAGACTAGCATAGGATATAACAATTAGTTACATTAGCTTGAAAAAAAAATTGTTGTTATGCACATGGCCAGAATCCATGTTTTGAAGATCTATGATTTGCAGATGAAAAATAGCTAAGGTCAAGTGCATGAGCCCTCGTTCAAAATCCTATGGAAACATAAATTGTTTTCTCTTAACTAAACACCGTGTGAAGTAATAATAAAGTAAGAAAATGTAAGAGGTTTCCCTCAATGGATTTTCTTGATATATCTATTTCACTGTTGGAAATGGCCAACTACTACAGGTTATTGGAATCAGTGGGAGTCTTAGCTTTTGGGTCCTCAATGAGTACAACCTTTAAGACTTGTACTGTTTTTCGGGTGTGATCACACTATGCTCATGCTGTTTTCCTAATGCTGGAATCTCAATGCTGGAATTCCTAATAATCTGCTCTAATCTAAAGGAAAATTTATCAGTAAGTGTTCAATTATCCTGCACAGGAAATTAAGCACTACACAAAGCCCATCATACGAATGTGTAATATAAGTCAGAACGTGTCCTCCAGAGTGAGATTTTCTTTGTAACCATTCTCCGCTTTGTCCAAGAGATGAGGATATTATCACTGCTAGATGTTGACGCTAAAATAAAAACAAATAAACTGGGGACTGGAGATCCAGAAGATCCCAGCTGGATACCCAGGTATATAAGACCTCATCCTGACGTGTTTCTCTGAATTAATTGGTTTCCTTCCGTTGCTTTGTTGGACACTGTTTTTTAAGTCACCACTATCAAGCACAATGCATTTTAGAAATACTTGGACAGCCACCTGCTGAGGCAGCCACCAGAATCTTGGCTAAGCCTTATGGCCCATGGCATGGTACAGTTACTTAAGCAATAAGTGCATACTTTAAACCTGAGAAATAGCAGTGTGACATTAACAAGCACTTCCCTGTTTGTCAAGTGTTTCTAGTCACCTTCCAAGACATTGTAAGTGTACCAGCAGCTACCGCTTAACAGTTTTGTAAGAAACTGACCACCCAAGATACAACTTCAGCTACATTCTACGTGGGAGATACTTCCATACCAACTGAAGAAATTGAAGGAGTTCTCAAGGTTGTAAAAAAAAATCATCAAGCCTTCAGTAAACATCCTCAGACATTGGAGTAGTCAGCTTGGTTCAACACACTATCCATTCCAGCTCTCATTCTCCCATTAATGAGAAATATAGGACTATAACACCAACTTATACCAACCAAAAAGATCCAATAGATGAATAATGTCAAAGTCATTAAAGACAGCCACAGTCCATGTGCTGTACCTCTAGTCCTTGTCTGGAAAAAAGATAGTATTTGTAACATCAGATTCTGTATGGAGTACAGAAAAATGAACAACATAACTCACAAGGTTGCTTATCCTCTACTAAACATAAAATAATACTTAATCACATTAGGATACAGCCTACTGCTCCACTCTGGACTAAACAAGTGGATACTGGGACGTACCGATGGCTCCGAGACCAGGAGGTGACAGTGTTCACAACCCACATGGGCTTACTTGAATTTAATTACATGCTCAGTCGATACAATAACTTTGAAACCGTTCGTCTGTACTCTTGTTTGGCTGTCAAGAACTCTTGATCCTATCACCAGTGATCGTCTGCATCAAATTGTTGTACCTCGCCAAGATCAATGAATTGTCCTTGAAACGTACCATGATAGATCCGGACACTTTGGTGTACAGAAAATAGAAGCTACCACATGCCAATGGTTTGACTGGATTGGAAATGTTTCACATGTGCCATTTAAAGAAGTGAGAAACATGATTAGATAGCTCTTTTACATCATACTATGGGTTGCACACCTCTGTAGATAGCGGCCATTGACCTTGTCAACTTGGATCCAAGCCAGTCAGGATATAATTAAGCCATGACAATAATTGACCATTACAGCAAATTTCATAGTTGTTCTGCCTGTTTGTTCTTAACAGCCAAGACAACTGCAACTGTGCTTTGGAAGAACTTCATGTTGCCTTATGCATGCCCTGAGAAGATGTTAGACCAGGGATCTGCCTTTGAATCCCAACTCTTCTAATACCAGAGCCTACTCCACAACTGTCAAAAACTCAGAACAAGAGCCTACCATTCTCAAAGTAATGGCCCTTATGAAAAGATAAACCAAAACTACTACAAAGTGCTAACAAGATGGTACTTCACACCTGTCAAAATAAATAAGCTTTTCCCAGGGAGTGACTCCACTTGTTGGAGATGCCAGAAATCCAGGGGCTCCTATTTCCATATTTGGTGGAATTGCCCTACTTTGAAACCATTTTGGAAGTCCATATGTGATCAGTTATCCCTCATATGCAAAATAGATATTCCACACTCTCCAAAAATGTGCTTACTAGGCCTTATGTCATACATTAATGTTAATAACAGCACCAAACGACTTCTACAAATACTTTTAGGAGCTGCACGTATATTGGTCGCTAGCTACTGGAAACAACATGAAATCCCCGCATTACCACATTGGCATAATAGAGGGGACCAAATATGCCGTTTTGAACAGCTAGCACACTGGGAGTTACACACGCCCAACAAGTTCACTACAATCTGGGGAAAATGGAAGGCTTATAGAAACCTAAAAACACCTCCTTGACAATACCCTCTATTTGATGGTAAAATACTAGTAGGTTACTAATAATATCTCAAAATCTGAGGTATCAAATACGTTTGTTGTCAGGATAGACGGAGATTATCCCCCCCCCATCCTCTCCCATCCGCCTGCCCCTGTACGTCTCCCCCACCCTCTTCCCCTTTTCCCTCTCCTCCAGATGTCCTACCGAAATTTCCTTCTCTTATCCTCTTTCTTATGTTATGGTTTAACTAGTTCTGGCCTACGAAAGCATATGATCTATAAATACAAACTGGAAGTTTAGCATTGTAAATGTCTTTTTCATTTATCTGGAATGTAACTGTTGTTCTACTTTCACTTTGTATGATATGTCAGCAGGTCAATTGACCCTATATGCAATGCACCTTTGTACGCTTTGAAATTAATAAAATATATTATAAAAAAAAGATGGTAAGAGCTGTGCTCCCTGACCAAGCAGCTGTTTTGTCGACTTTACTACCTGAACTGGTGTACCTCTACAACATAACCATCCATTGTTCCACCGGGTACATACCTTACTACCTCATGTTTGGCCATGAAGGTAAATTACCAGTAGACCTCACCTTGGACATGTCAGTTCCTGATGCCATCAACCCAATAATGTTTAGCTGATGCTCAAGAGATAATTTAACCTGCATGGGAAATTGACGCCAGAAATAGCAAAGAGACTATGACTAATCTGGTAAAGTAGAATCTTTCAAAATTGGTGGCCACTTATGTCTGAAGAATAACCATTGTACCAGCAAACTGGATAGCAAGTGGGCAAGAGCCATGAACCATAACAGCTGTCCCCTATCCTGGAACAAATGTCTATGGATTCACCAAAGAGAACAAAGTACACCATGTAGTGCATTGTAACAGGCTTGAATTAGGCCTAAAAGAGGCTGTTCAGGAAGAGGCTCCCACCACAGAACAGTCATCTGTGGAACCAAATCCATCTGCTCCAGTCCAACCACTGATGCCAATAAGGTAATAATTACTGGACCAAGACCCCTATTGGTTTCTGATGCTATTGATTAACTTCCAACTAACTAACTGCTTAAGTTGGAAACACTCCAGGTCCATATCAACCAGAAGTGCCATCCAATGAAGAGTATTCTGTGGATCAAGAGGCACCAAGTTGCACAGAGGCAAACCTGAAGAAGGACCACAGCCACTCTGAAGAATCGACCAGATTACAAAATGTAAACTACCTGCCCAGTATTTGGATTAAAAGAAGAATTTTGAGCTACAGAGACAGGGTAAGAGACTTGTCTTTGTTGTGGCAAAAGCTCCTTTGCTCTCTGTTTGCAACGTTCAAGTCATGTGCCTGGAGATGGACTTCTAAGCCTTCTTTGATATTCTGTAACCACCAAGATTTGTGCCTAGGGAATGGACTCATGCGCTTTGAGCCTTCTAAAATGTTCCAGATTATAGAGAATTTTATAAGTGATTTTTAATCCGCATTAAAGAGAATATTCTTTCTCCTGAATCAACAGTGATGGGCAATGTCAAGACTCGAATAAGCTCAGGGCAATGTTCAAATTTCCATAAAGCTCCAAGATATTTTCCTCATAAATGTAATCTAACATGTCTGCAGGAGAAGATATGTGATCTGGAAAAACACTGACAAGCTGCCTTCACTTCCTGAACCATGGACCTTGGACATCAACATCATTCAATATGTGCTCTAGTTTTTCACATGACTTCTTTCAAACTGCCTTTTGAATGTTATTTGCAGAGTATAAACATCCAGAGCCAAAAAATATCAGCTTGAGTGAACTTTTCACTCATACTGTTTAGTGCTGTATCACTTGGGGAAGGAAAAAAATCTGTTTTAGTGTAAACTCTGTTTTAGTGTAAGCTGAGCTTGATCATTTCGCCTTATAAAGGAACGTGTAACATATTCTTCATTGTCTTACCACTGGAAATATCATATGTAACTTATCTGCAATTTTTCTTGCTTCTCTTTAGGCTGATGAAAGTCCATGATCCTGGTAGTCTTGGAGAAACTGTTTAACATTATTGGTCTCTTTCTTCACTGCTATATTAGGGTTCTTGAGGATTTTACTTATATAATTAATGTGATACACATTGTACCAGATCACAACACATATAATAAATCATCATGATGTCAATTATTTACACAGATTCGGTGCTGAAGGCACTGTCTCTCAATGTTTTTTCTTTGCAGCATGTTCAATCAGTGCTTATAGGACTTCCACCATCTCAGGAAATTGGTGGCACAGGGCTTTTACACTTTTAATATTGCACACCCATCTAGGTTGTGATAGATTTCTTACACTAAGCCTTACATGGTGTTGAAGGATTGACCAGCGCTTTGGTGAAGAACTGAGGTGCTGAAGAGTGGCAAAAAGGTCATAGACAACAAATAAGACTTCAGACAACAGAAGACTCAAGACAACACAGAAGACTTTGCAGCATCAGCCATAACAAGATTAAGTGAATGACTGCTGCAGGGAACACACAGTGTACTAAGATTGAGGATCCCAAAAATAACTCACATTTTACAAAGCCTTGCACCAGGGAAAGTTGTTCATTATGAATTGTATCTGGGGTAACCTTCTATACAATTGCATCCTTTGTTGCCCAAGCAATGCAATAAGCTCCATTCTGGATTCTAGTAGTAAAGTAATGATATTTGATTTCCTTCATGTCAATCCTTCTTAGATGTTCACTTCTGAAAGAATCAAACTGTGCCATCAACTCTTTCTGGCCAATACATTTTCCATTATGGGTCTAAAATAGTTTCTTAGAATGCCCTCTTAGTGCCTAGTTGCATTCAGTTAAATGACAAACAATAGGAACTATCCTTCTTAAAACTGTACTCCAATGTAGGACTTCAAGAGCATGTAATTTCTGACTAGCATTGTCAATGGTTGTGCCTGTTTTTAACCTCTCTCCTCTAATTCATGCCAGCTCTGAATACTTGCATAGTGTGGTCTTTTTTGTGTGTGTGCTCTCTTAAATGGTTGTGTATATTGATATATGAGTGACATCCACCTCTGCTAAGAGCAAACTTGCTTCCTTTTTCCCGGGGTTAGGCTTTGAGGGGAAAAAGGATCTGTGGTTGTTGGCGCAAGTAGAGTCCAGACTTGATGAAGTTTAATGGTTTTACTTGAATAAACTTGCAATAAACTTGTGTCATCCAAACAAGACTTGATATTTCTCTTGGCTCCAGGAGGCTAAGGGTAAACTGGCAGGTAAACTTGAATACTTTGATTTATCTCTCTGTTGTTGTGCTAATCTCTGGCTTCATTCTGGTTGCTGGACTTTCTAGAAGTTCTGGTACTGTCTAGTGGGGTGTCTTTGGCTGTTGACCCCCTCGTAAGAGTGCTTTCCAAGCTACTCCCCTTGGAAAACAACTCCAGCTTCCTGCAACATACCCCTTGGTAGGAAGCACTACCACTTCTGCCCTAAGGGGGAGAATACAATGATAATTTCCATTCTATCTAAAGGTACTTTATTTGAGCTGGCCCACATTTGACAATTTTGCATCACTGTTGGTCAGTCTGTGTTTCAGGTTAAAGTGCCAGGTTGCCTTGATTAGGGGGGTACCTATAGCTGTGCTTGCCCCTCCTCTCATTGGTTGCTGTTTGCACATAGAGGTGACTAGGAGCAGCACACTATGTACAGAGTCTGCTTTACAGAACATAGATGACCAATGACGTATGTAGGTTTAGCGTAGGACCTGCCTGACTGAGACCACCTTGGCGCTGGGTAGGTGGGCACAGATGTGTTTTGATCAAAATATATTGGCTAAGAGTCTCAAATTGTATACGAAAATGAGAGCTTAGGTGATATATAATGCTTGCATCTATTTTGTTAGTGTATACATTTTTGTTTTTCTGTGATTTCTCTATATAGATGTAGTCATGTACATCCACAATTTTATCATATTGTGCAGGATGTTCTTATTTTTGTTTTTATCTTTTTTTTCTGTGCCTTTTTTTTTTTTTCAAAGTGCCAGGTTGTCAGAAATAATGGTACGGTTGGTTTCACTTACTGTCTCTTCTAGGCTTAAAGAGGTTATACCACTTCAACAAGTAGCATTTATCATGTAGAGAAAGTTAATACCAGGCACTTACTAATGTATTGTTATTATCCATATTGCTTCTTTTGCTGGCTCGATTCATTTTTCCATCACATTATACACTGCTCATTTCCATGGTTATGACAACAATGCAATCCGGCAGTGGTGGCCGTAGTTACACACTTTAGGAAAAATTGCCATACTTTCTGGTGGTCGGAACCATGTGAGTGCACATAGGCTAGTGCTTTTTCTTATAGTGTAAACCAAAAGGCCAAGAGGGCCAGAGAGAGCCAAGACACGATGCACATCCAGGAATAAAATAAATAAAAAAGTTTTTATTGGACAAACCAATACACTCATGTGTTAAAAATTGTATACAATAAGTCAAGTGCCAATACAATACAACAGGCACTAAAACAGGAGCCACCAGAGTCAAAGATAAGACTCAAACATGTGCAGTCCGGGAAAATACATAGTAACATAGTAACATAGTATATAAGGCCGAAAAAAGACATCTTTCCATCCAGTTCGGCCTGTTAACATATTACCAATATAGAACCATGCCAAATGACACATAAGTATGGTAATGCAGCATCATCAAATATCAAATGGTACCTGATCCCATAAATGTGAAAATGAAAAGCCTGGGCTGGTGTGGCAGACTTGAGTGAGGCAAAACACCCCACGCGTATCGCTGGCACATCCGGCTTCCTCAGGGGTAAAAACAAAGTGCTATTGATGTCCCTTATACAGTATATCAATATAATGGTATGTGGAGTGAATAAAGTATAATCACCTGTGGTGAAAACAGGCAGAACAAGAACATCCTGCTCCCGGCATCTCCAAATCACACCCACGCGAGCCACTGCAGACTGGGCCGATCATGTGACCAAGAAGGCTGGAACTGAGCGAGCGTGCATTCCAAAGTGGAATGCAAATGCTCGCTCGGTAGGCAAATAGTGCATTAGTGAAAAGTGAAAGGTGGACGTAAGTCCACATGCTAGATTTATACCCCAGCCGGCAAAGTACCAAGTGAAAACTAAAGTGCACAGTGCTAATGCCATAAATAAATAAATTAATCAAAAAGCAATCAGTCACATGATCTACACAGCTTCCCCAAATAAGAAACATTTTTATAGAAATATACCCTGTCACTAGTGGTGGTTCACTGTCACTAGTGGGGTACCACAGGGGTCAGTATTGGGCCTTATTCTCTTCAATATATTTATTAATGATCTTGTAGAAGGCTTGCACAGTAAAATATTAATTTTTGCAGATGACACTAAACTGTGTAAAGTAATTAACACAGAAGAGGACAGTACTCTGCTACAGATGGATCTGGATAGACCGGAGGCTTGGGCAGAGAAGTGGCAGATGAGGTTTAACACTGACAAATGTAAGGTTATGCATATGGGAAGGAATAATGCAAGTCACCAGTACATACTAAATGGTAAAATATTGGGTAACTCTGACATGGAAAAGGACCTAGGAATTTTATGAACAGCAAACTAAGCTGTAGAAACCAGTGTCAGACAGCTGCTGCCAAGGCCAATAAGATAATGGGTTGCATCAAAAGAGGCATAGATGCCGGTGATGAGAACATAGTCCTGCCACTTTACAAATCACTAGTCAGACCACACATGGAGTACTGTGTACAGTTCTGGGCTCCTGTGAACAAGGTAGACATAGCAGAGCTGGAGAGGGTTCAGAGGAGGGCAACTAAAGTAATAACTGGAATGGGTGGACTACAGGACCCAGAAAGATTATCAAAATTAGGCAAAATTAGAAAAAAGACGACTGAGGGGAGACCTAATAACTATGTATAAATATATCAGAGGTCAGTACAGAGATCTCTCCCATGATCTATTTATCCCCAGGACTGTGACTGTGACGAGGGGACATCCTCTGCGTCTGGAGGAAAGAAGGTTTGTACACAAACATTGAAGAGGATTCTTTACGGTAAGAGCAGTGAGACTATGGAACTCTCTGCCCGAGGAGGTGGTGATGGTAAGTTCACTAAAAGAGTTCGAGGGGGCCTGGATGTATTTCTGGAGGGTAATAATATTACAGGTTATAGTTACTAGAGAGGGGTCGTTGATCCAGGGAGTAATTCTGATTGCCTGATTGGAGTGGCTTCTACCTCACAGGGTTTTTTTTGCCTTCCTCTGGATGAACTTGTAGGAAAACAGGCCGAACTGGATGGACAGATGACTTTTTTCGGCCTTATAAACTATGTTACTATGTTACTATAATAAATAGAAGTACATGATTAAATCAATAAGTAAATAAATAATCAATAAATCAATTCATGACATAATCCAATTATATGATATAAAAAATAATAATTCATTAATTATTTATTGGCCAATAAATATAATTAAAAAAAAGAAAAACAATTCATAAAAAATATTGATATGTACTTCATTCAGGCATGGCGCGTGACATGGAAAACCGGAGACGTCGGGGAGGGTACAGAAGGGAAAGAAGAACAAAAAATACAAAACACAAAACCCTTAAATCCCCACTATCCACCACCCCTCCTTAACTCCCCACCCCTATATCCACTGTAATTATCTGCACTACTAGTAAACCCATTAAGGCTTATGAGAGATATGGTAAACTGAGAGCATCCGAATCATGGCAAAGTTACAAATCAGGTAAGTATCCAAAGGTAAGATATCTGAAAAAGAAAAAAATATATGAAAGAGAAAGAAAAGAAAGAAGGAAAAAAAGTGTTATTGAGAAATGAGTGTAAGAACGTGTAATAAAAATGTGTAAAAACTGTGAAAAACACAATATAAAAAAGAAAAATCTCAAATTGTGAAAAACTGTGTAAAAAAAAAATATGTACCGTATTTTTTGCTTTATAAGACGCACCTGATAAGACGCACCCCAGATTTTAGAGTAGGAAAATAAGAAAAAAAATATTTTTTATGACACCTCAGATCAACCCATCTGCCCCCATATCAGCCCACTGTGCCCCCATCAGACCTCAGATCAGCCCACTGTGCCCCCATATCAGCCCACTGTGCCCCCATATCAGCCCACTGTGTCCCCATCAGACCTCAGATCAGCCCCATATCACCCCACTGTGCCCCCATATCAGCCCACTGTGCCCCCATCAGACCTTAGATTAGCCCCCATATCACTCTTACTGAAACTCAAAAATTGTTTAAACTGTACTGATAGATGAGCGACGGTTTTATAAAATCCCAAACCTTTATTAAAATTGTTTAAAAATGAAAAAGTCGCTTTATCTCCACAAGTGTGATCTGGTATTGTCACACCTAATATCAGGGATGTGGAGGCACACTGTGTGTGACTGTTTATGGATAGTCACAGTCCTAAGACCAGTGTAGCTGTCCTAAAGGTGGTTGACTAATCCCTCCCTGACATAAAGCTTGCCACCTCAGTGTAATCCCTTGTTTATATAGAACACAACTGAGGTGGCTACCTATATCTAGTTGCTTGATTGCTGTGTCGGTCTGCGGTGTATCGTGGTTTATTTATACCCCACAATGCCGCACTGACACCAGCCCCAAGCCACACTCCTCACTGCTGATCTGGTGGATATCTCTGTTTCACTTGGTCTCCTCCATAAGGCCCATACACATTTGGCCGTAGGAGAGAAACCATAGCCACAAGAGATCACCCGATCTATCTCTCTAATATCCCTACTCGACGCGTTTCTAAGGCCAATAATGGCCGTGTCTTCAGGAGTCTGGAGTGAGAGAATTATTAGGTAGAGCGCATTAAAGTAGGAGGAAGCGTGGACGCCGTGTGTATCAGTCTACACAGCGTGCCGGCACTTGTTACAGTCTGATTCTAAGCTATGCAATTTTATTGATGCACGGCCTAAGATAATTGCCCGACGGGCCTTGAGTTTACATGATAAGCTGGTACGTAGCCACATCCAAAGACCAACTCAAAATATTGGGAGGGGACAAATTATGCCAGCACAGATTCAGAAAAAAGACTTTGAAAATTCCCCCATGATCTTTTTTTCGAAAGTTTTTACATTTTCATAGATGGGATTTTTTTTTTACTGTAAGAGCATTGACACTAAACTGTATGCTAAAGGAAGTTCAAAAAGGAAGTTCAAAACATAGGAACTACAGCACTATAAATCATCTTCTTTATCCTTTACTTTTTCCCTTTTTTGGCTGTGGACTAAGGTGTTTTGGAATATGGTGACAGTAGTAGTGAGTATTGTTGCACCCCGTAGTTTTTAATACAGTAAACTAAACTTACAGTAAACTAAACTGATTTTTTTTTTTTTTTTTTCTGGGCAGATTTCATGGACTTATTGAGGAGGAGTATAATAGACTTCTTGGGGAGGAGTATAGTATGCACACACATCAGAATAATGCATGGCGCTTAATGGATCCCAATTTCTGCTAACTGGAAAACTGTATTTGCTACATCTTATAATCACTGTTTCTCTTATAATATTTTCATTAAGGAAAAGGTGCAATACATTTGAAGTCATGTGATTCTCATTATTGGCAACCTCCTTAGTCTAATCATAAAAGGCAATAAAGTATTAAGAGCAAAAACCATCAGAAAACCTGAACGGATGGTTGTATCATTACTGACCAGCTATACAAGTACAATAAGTTGTTCCTTTTGTTGTCAGTTGCAAAATATACTAATGAGAAACTGAAATCAGCAGAGTTTACCATTTAGAGAATGATTAGCCTGGTCTGTGAATCATCTCCAGTTGAGCCATGAGACCATTAATGAGCTCTGCTTCGATCTAGGGAATACTGTTCAACTAACATTGGGAACAGCTATGGACTGCTCATGGTCTGCATTGATGCTCTACCTGCTACCACTCCTGCTGGTTGTATACATTTTGAAAAGTCTCAAGTTATGGACCTCTGATGCTTCCGTTGGAAATTTCCCTCCTGGACCCTGGACGTTGCCAGTGATTGGAAATCTGCACATGATAAATCTCAAAAGACCTACTGAAACTTTTATGAAGGTAATCAAAGATAAAAGCTGGGGTGTAGCTAGGGTTCATGGGGGGAGAGGGGAGGGTTAATCAGTCATGTGCCCCAGGAGATGGATGCAAGAGATGGGGGCAACAAGCCACTCTGTCTGGGCCAGTTTATTCACTACAAGGTAGAAGAAGTGAACCAACCCATTGCCCTGGGTGAAAGAAAACCTAGCTAAAGTTAAAGGGGTTCCAGGATAGGTAATCAATATTAGATTGGTGGGGGTCCGACACCCGGCACCCCCGTCGATCAGCTGTTTGAAGAGGAGACGCGCACCGTGCCAGATCTGCCTCCTCTTCATTGTTTACCTGCTCACCGTAACATAGATAGCGGTGAGCAGTGTAATTACACCTAACCGCCCCATTCATTTCAATGAGATAGATCGCTCCTATACAAGTCTATGGGAGCGATCCTTCCCATGGAAATGAATAGGGGGGTTACTTGTAATTACACCTGCTCACCGCTACCCATGTTACGGCTAGGATGTAAACAATGAAGAGGAGGCAGCGCTGGAACGGCGTGCACCTCCTTTTCAAACAGCTGATTGGCGGGGGTCCTGAGGATAGGTCATCAATAAATATAACTCGGAGAACCCTTTAAGATAAAAGTCTCCAATGCATTAGAGTGTTCGTTAGAGCATATGCATATTTAGAGTAGTGGGCCTGGACCTACAATAGTTTTTCTCTGAGCCAAGTCCGGGGATCCCCAGGAGCAGCAGTATGAGCTATCACTTTTACCATAAGGGTGGTAAACTGATTTCGGCTTAAAGATGCTTAGTATAAGGGCAGAGTTCAAAATCTTCTTTGGCCGTAAGTTTTTATCCATAAGGGTCCATTCACACATCTGTATGAATGGGTCCACATTCATTCTTTAAGGAGGACTAGAGATGAGCGAGCATACTCGTCCGAGCTTGGTGCTCGTTTGAGTATTAGGGTACTCGTAAGTGCTCGCTGCTCGGAAGAGTATCTCGCCATGCTCGAGGAAATGGCAACTTCCGCATCATGCTTTTTTGGCGCCTATAAACTCAGCTAATCACAAGCCAGGAGACTCTGCGGTACACCCAGCATCATGTGGGGCCCTTACATGTCGATAGCAGGGGTTGGCTGGCCTGATCAGGTGACCCTGGAATATACTAGTGACTGCCCGCGGTGCTCGGCTCAGATGTCGCCTGGATGTCGTTAGGGATAGAGCTGCTGCGTTTCAGGGAGAGTGTTAGGGCCTGCATTTAGTTCTCTGTTAGGCAGGAATCACCCACAAAGAACCCAACAGCCCTTCTAAGGGCTACAAGAAATTTTTTTTTGTCTCCTGGCTTGGCTGGCTGGCTGGCACTAGTAGTGCAGCTATCGCCATATATAACCCCCTTTTTTTATGTTATATCTCAGTGATACAAATCCATTGCACACAGCAGTGTGGAACCATTCTGTGTGTCACAGTTCAGTACACTCACTATTTTCTGTCCAGGTGACACTTTCTGTACGTCACTTAATACAACCAAGTATTTTGCTGCCTGTCACGTGTATAGCTTGATCCCACAAATCTCTGTGCGACATTTGTCTGGGTCGCAGTCTAAATAGCCACCATCAGTAGGGTGTCAGTTAGCTCTACGATAGTTTCTGCACGTCACGTTCCAAAAAAAACAGAAATCCCCCCCAAAATATTTTAAAAAAATAGTTTTTTTGTTATTTTAGCTCAGTGATACAAATCCATTTCACACAGCAGTGTGGAACCATTCTGTGTGTCACAGTTCAGTCTACTCACTCCAATTCGTATTTTCTGTCCAGGTGACACTTTCTGTACGTCACTTAATCCAAATAGGTCTTTTGCTGTAACGTATATAGCTTGATCAAAAAAATCTGTGCGACATTTGTCTGGGTCGCAGTCAAAATAGCCACCATTAACAGGGTGTGAGTTAGGTCTACGATAGTTCCTGCACGTCACGTTCCCAAAAAAACAAAACTAAAAAAAAAAATATATAAAAAAAATATATATAAAAAATAGTTTTTTAGTTGTTTTAGCTCAGTGATACAAATCCATTTCACACAGCTGTGTGGAACCATTCTGTCTGTCACAGTTCAGTACATTCACTACAATCCGTATTTTCTGTCCAGGTGACACTTTCTTTACGTCACTTAATTAAACCAGACTGAACAAGTTTGTGGGTTTCAGTACACCAGGCCCATTTATTTTTTCTTTTTTATATAATACACTTATATACAGAATATGTTGAACCCCAGGGCTAAGGGTCGAGGACTAGGGCGTGGGCATTCAATTACTGCAGGGGGCAGAGGCCGTGGTCCTGGGCAGGGTGAGACAGTACCTGCTGATGAGGGAGCTGTGGAACGCCGCAGAGCTACACTCCCTAGCTTCATGTCTCAACTTACAGGGACACGTGGTAGAGGACTGTTGAAACCAAAACAGTGCGAAAAGCTGAACTCGTGGATTGCAGATAATGCTTCAAGTAATTTGTCCACCAGTCAGTCTTCCACGCAGTCCACCCACGTTACCCAAGAGAGCACTCCTCTGGCTCCTCCACCTCAACCTCCTTCCCCCCAGTCTGCCCCCTCCCAGGAAAATTTGGAATGCGATCCGGCATACTCTCAGGAACTGTTTTCTGGACCCTTCCCAGAGTCACAAACCACTTCTCAGGTTGCTGCTGACCTCGTTCCCGATGCCCAAGATTTCCAACTGTCGCAGTCTGTGGGTGATGATGATGATGATGACAATGTTGACTTAGTGGAAGAAGTTTGTAAAGAGGTGTCGGACGATGAGGAGACACGGTTGTCAGACAGTGGTGAAGTTGTTGCCAGGGCAGGAAGTCCGAGGCGGGAGCAGACTGAGGAGAATCGGAGGATGACGAGGTAACTGACCCAAGCTGGGATGATATATGCCGAGTGAAGACAGTGCTTCTGAGGTGGAGGCGAGTGCTGCACCAGAACAGGTTGTAAGAGGCAGTGGTGTGGCCAGAGGGAGAAGCAGGGCCAGAGCTGGTGCATCAGCAGCAACTGTTTCACGTAGTGAAGCTCCCGTGGCGAGGCCTAGATGTTCGCAAGTCTGGAGGTTCTTTAAAGAAAGTGAGGATGACCGACGGACTGTGGTGTGCAACCTGTGCCACACCAGGATCAGCAGAGGTGCCACCACTACTAGCCTAACCACCACCAGCATGCGCAGGCATTGAGTGCTAAAAACCCCACTCAATGGAACCGAGGCCGTTCACCACCTCCTGCGGGTCACACCACTGCTCCTTCCCCTGTGTCACTCGCTACCTCTGCTAGTCAACCCTCTGCATCACTCGCTGCCTCTGCTAGTCAACGCCCTGCCCAGGACCCCGGCACGAGCGCTTCCCGCCGGAAAACCACACCTTCGCCTCCACGATCCTCCACAGTGTCCACCAACTTGTCCCAGCGCAGCGTTCAGCTGTCTTTACAGCAGACGCTGGAGCGCAAGAGGAAATACAGTTCCACCCACCCACATGCCCAAGCCCTCAACGTCCACATCTCCAAATTGCTGAGCCTGGAGATGCTGCCCTATAGGCTGGTAGAGACCGAGGCCTTTCGCAACCTCATGGCGGTGGCTGCCCATTGGTATTCGGTCCCTAGCTGCCACTATTTTTCCCGATGTGCCGTCCCAGCCCTACACCAGCACGTATCACAGAACAGCATCCGTGCCCTGACCAACGCTGTTTCTGAGAAGGTCCACCTAACCACAGACACGTGGACAAGTGCTGCCGGGCAGGGACACTACATCTCACTGACGGCACATTGGGTTAACTTGGTGGAGGCTGGGACCGAGAATGACCCTGGGGCCGCTCATGTACTGCCCACACCGAGGATTGCGGGGCCTACCTCGGTCACGGTCTCTCAGACGTACTATGCCTCCTCCTCCGACCCCTCCTCCTCCTCCACCGAATTACCATCCGTGGGCAAGGCGCCTTCAGTCGGTAGCTCTAGGCTCAACAGCAGTGCCGTGGGTAAGCGCCAGCAGGCGGTGCTCAAACTTCTGAGCTTAGGTGACAAAAGGCACACCGCCCAAGAGCTGTTACAGGGCATCACGGCGCAGACCATTGTGTGGCTGGCACCGCTGAACCTCAAGCCAGGCATGGTTGTGTGTGACAACAGGCTTAACCTGGTGGCGGCTCTGCAACTCGGCAGACTAACACATGTGCCATGCCTGGCCCACGTGTTCAATCTAATAGTTCAGCGGTTTTTCAAGACATACCCCAATCTGTCTGATTTGCTCACCAAGGTGCGCCGCATCTGTGCCTACGAGATGGAATTCGACATTAAACATGTTATCCAGAGTTTACCAGCAACGCAGAGCGATTGTAGACTGCCAGATGTCAACTTCTACCAGAACTGGTAGTTAGGTCACTCAGATTCCTCAAGTCTACAATGAGGAGTGGAGGTGGATGTCTGATATCTGCCAGGTGTTGAGCAACTTTGTTGATTTAACACAGATGGTCAGCGGCGATCCCGCCATTATCAGCCTCACCATCCCGCTGCTTTGCCTGTTGAAAAAAATCACTGCTCAGCATCAAGTCGAATGCTTTGCGCTTGTCACAAGAGACGGTGGAGGAAGATACGTCGCTTGATAGCCAGAGCACCCTCCGGTCTGTTGCTCAGCGATTATCGGAGGAGGGGGATGAGGATGAGGAGGAAGAGGAGGAGAATGTCGGCGAGACAGTAGAGGGTACCAGTGCTCAGTCCTTAACTCTTGAGCGTGTATTGGCTGAAGAGGAGGAATTGGAGGAGGAGGAAATGGAGAGTCAGGCCAGTGAGGAGAGGGAATTCTTGCATGTTGGGACTCTGGCGCACATGGCAGACTTCATGTTAGGCTGCCTATCCCAAGACCCTCGCGTTAGAAGAATTTTTTCAAACACCGATTACTGGGTGTTCACTCTCCTGGAACCACGGTACAAGCAGAACCTTTCCACTCTCATCCCTGCAGAGGAAAGGAGTATGAGAGTGAATAGATATCAACAGGCCCTGGTGCACAAGCTGAAACAATTCTTCTCATCTGACGCCACTAGCGGCAGAGGGCATGGTTCTGTGGGCCAAGTAGCGGGGGAGAGGAAGCGAGCAGGCAGCTTGTCCAGCACTGGCAGGGGAACGCTCTCCAAGGCCTTTGCCAGTTTTATGTCACCCCAGCAAGACACTGTCACCTGTCCCCAGTCTAGGCAGAGTAGGGGGGAGCTGTACAGAAAGATGGTGAGGGAGTACCTAGCTGACCATACCAACGTCCGTAGCGATCACTCTGCTCCATACAACTACTGGGTTTCAAAGCTGGACACGTGGCCTGAACTGGCGCTGTACGCCTTGGAGGTGCTGGCCTGCCCTGCCGCTATCGTGCTGTCAGAGCGGGTATTCAGTGCAGCTGGTGGCGTCATCACCGATAAGCGTACACGCCTGTCAACTGACAGCGCTGACAGGCTGACGCTTATTAAAATGAACAAAGCCTGGATTTCACCGGAATTCAAATCTCCTCCGGGGGAAAGCAGCTAAAGATTAAAATTACTTATGTATCCGATTCCTCTTCTCTACTCCTCCTACTCCTCCTCCATATCGTCTTTGCCTAACGCTGACCAAAAAAACGCCATTTTTCAGATGTCCAACTGGCACTCTTTTACCACAATTTTTCAGGAGGGCCCCCTACAGGGCCTCTCTTCAAACAATTTTTCCGGAGGTCCACCTACAGGCCCTCTGTCCAAACAATTTTTCCGGAGGTCCACCTGCAGGCCCTCTGTCCAAACAATTTTTCCGGAGGTCCACCTACAGGCCCTCTCTTCAAACAATTTTTCCGGAGGTCCACCTACAGGCCCACTCTCCAGTTCCAGTTTCCAGTTTTATTTGCTCAAACTGCGTAAATTTTATTTTTGGGATAGGTGTGAAAAATAATATTACCTGCATATCTATCTTGCCCAACATTGGATACGGTAGCAACAAGAAGACCAAACACATGCTGCCCACAGGGTTCCGCAAATTCCTGGTCTACAATGTCAAGGAGCTCGAGGTTCTGTTGATGAGCAACAAGTCCTTCTGTGCAGAAATCGCCCACAACGTCTCTATCTAAGAACCTAAAAACCATTGTGGAGAGAGCGGCACAGCTCGCCATCAAAGTGACGAACCCCAACGCCAGACTGCGCAGCGAAGATAACGAATAAATATCTCTGTGGTTATTTGTGCTAAATAAAAGTTAAATAAACACAAAAAAAAAAAAAATTGATCTGTTCCTGTGCCTGATCCACCCAAGTTGAATCTGTCCCATCATGAGAAAGTCACCCCAAGGAGTCCCCACTGTAACTTGCTTCCCATACAACTACCTCACCCCCCGACACCTGTGTCTCGCCATTGTTCACCACCTCCTCAGACAACACTGGTAAATCCCCACTGTCAGCACACGGAGACTGCAAAAGGTCTTGCGAATTGGGGCAGAGAATGTTCTAGGGTAGCACATCAGAGAAGGGGTGACTATGGGGTTCCAGGGAGTACGTGACCACATGCAATCTCCATCTAAAAGGTAATGCCACACTTGATCGAGCTCATAATTGACAATTGTACCGGTTGATGCTAAATTTTTAAGTTGGGGTCCTGCGTCGTCATTCTAACTACATCCGGCTGTTGTCACCACCACACACGCTAGCCCAGGGGGCACTCCTCTGGCTCTTCCAGCTCAACCTCCTTCCCCCCAGACTGCCCCCCCACGTACAGGCCCTCTCTCCAAACAATTTACGTCTTTTTTTTTATCTTTCTCTCTCTCCAAACTATTTTTCCGGATAGCTGCCATACACGGTATTAAACTGAGTAGTATACATAGAACACATACCACACTTGATCTATACCAGGGGTGCACAACCTGCGGCCCGGGGGCCACATGCAGCCCTTGATACCATTCTGTGTGGCCCCATCCATCTGGTAACAGACATGTATGTCCATGTTTTGTGGCTGCTCACATGCATTTTTCATGTATTTCTCCCATTAGATGGGACTCCTGGAACTGTAACTAGACATTAATGGTATACACTGTGTTCAATCTGCCATAAATACAGTATTTCAGTTGGTAATACCCCTTTAAATTTTATTTTCGGCCCTTGACGTTGGTTCAGTCGGACAATGTGGCCCCCACCCAGAAAACGTTGTGCACCCCTGATACTGAACGTCACTTTTAAAAATACGTCATTTTCCTCTCTCTCTCTCATTTGTTTGGGTTGCAATTAAGTAGACCACGTCTGCCTAATCTAATAGTTTCCGTGTAATTGCTCCATACTGCACGTCTTTTTCCTCTCTTTCTCTCTGTCCAAACTATTTTTCCAGATAGGTGCCGTATACGGTATTAAACTCAGAAGAATACATACCGTACCGGTTGATGCTAGAGTTTTTCCAAATCCATCCGGCTGTTGTCACCACCACACACGCTAGCCCAGGGGGCACTCCTCTGGCTCTTTCAGCTCAACCTCCTTCCCCCCAGCCTGCCCCCCCACCTACAGGCCCTTTCTCCAAACAATTTACCCGGATAGGGGACGTATCAGATATTCTACTGATGGTTTTTTTGGTTCTTCTTTTAATTGCCTCCTGACCTGTGATAGGCAGAGCATGGACACGTCCCCTTAGCTGCAGTAGGAAAGACACTCCCCTGGCCAGAGCAAGCTCTTTTTCCTTTTCCGTGGTCGAAAAATCCATGAAATATATGGTCCCAAGATAGGGGGTGTATACGGTATTAAACTGAGAAGAATCGATACCACACATGCCCCACTAGGAGAATTTGGGGTAATGGTGGGTTTAGGCAGCCTCAGAGGCATCCATGCATGCTGCCCCTGCTGTTTCCTGTCCATTTCCTATTAACTAGCAATCTATGTGGAAACAGCAGACACAGTCAAATGAGACCGCTCTTTCATTCTATATTAGAATATTTGGCCGCTTTACGGTTAAGTACATTAGACTTGATGCTAACATAGACCTGTAAAGCTGAATTCACACTTCAGTTATTTGGTCCGTTAATTCCATCAGTTACTGTTTGGTGAGCCAAAATCAGGAGCCAATCCTAGTTTCAGATAAGGTATCATGAAAAAAATCTGTACCTGTTCTGTGTTTTCGACCCATAACTGAGTGAAGTGTGAAACGAGCCTAAGAGTGACATCTGTAACCTCATTTTACAGTTAACAGAAGTTATTCAAATGCATGTGTTTGCACTGCCACAACATGGCTTAAAAAAACCTTTTTATCTCCACTAGTTTATTGGCAATGCCTCCATGTCCTTATTTTGTTCCGTTAAAGAGTCATTGGGACGCTCAGTGTTTTTGTGTTTTTTTTTTTTTCTTTTACTAAAGACTGATACAGTATATGCTTTTCTTTTGGTTTAGCTAGGGGTTAGCTAGGACTATTGATGGCCTGCATGACGATGCGCACGGTCATATAATGTATGACAGCTGTCTATCATACTGACACACAGTAACTGTTTCACTACCAAAAAGGATTAGCTATTCATATTGCTGCAATGCACAGTGATATACACCGAGACACACTGTCCCTGCAGGCAGCTGATTAACATGCACTTCATGATACGCTCAACAGTACTTTTAGAGCATGCAACTTTGAAAGCAGTAACTTTCTTTAGTTTTGCTAATTAAACCACCACCACCACCAGTCAGATAGGTATCCCCTTTCCTGTGGATGATAATCAGATTATATCAAGGCACAACTCTTTAATGCAATAACCATATTCATTTGCAGCCCATTTTTATTGGAAAGTGTGTGGAGTACATATGCAAATATAATAAGTGCACTAGAGAAAAACAACTTTTTTGAAATGTGTTTTGTGCCTGATTGGGCAAGTTATTAAAAAATTTGATTCAGATCCAAATTGATTCTACCAGAATCAAATATACTCCAAATACTGTGAAAATTGGTATACAACAGCCTATGGTGTTGTTGTTTATTTTATTTTTTTCCTGAAAACATTCAGTGAATAAATAACCTTGCATGTACTTTTAAGGGTTCTCCTTCTTAGGGGGACCAACAAGTATGCATGTGGAGTACACTTGGTAACTGCATCAAGAATGGACCTGTATAGCGTGCTGCAAAGCAGTTTTAACACAGATTTGGCCCAGTTTTTTACACCAAATAGGACTGAATACCGAACTGGTAGAATTAATTTGCCCATCTCTAAAATTACGATAAAAAAAAAACATATAAAAAACATATAAATACATAATAAGTAGATGGTGGGGAAAAAAGTATGTGTCAACATGTCAGATCATATAGTAGATAAGGGACACTAGTAATAAGAATTATTACTATTATTAATATTACCATATTTTTCACCCTATATTTTCACCGGCCCATAAGACGCACATAGGTTTTAGAGGACAATAAGAAAAAAATATACTTTTCACTAAACCTCTGGTCAGACCACCAATCAGACCCCCAATGTTAATCAGACCTAAGCTGACAGCCCCAATAAGACCCCCAATGTTAATAAGACCTCAGATAGGAGCCCCATGCCTCTCATCAGCCCCCACATGCCTCATATGAGCCCCCACGTGCCTCATATGAGCCCCCACGTGCCTCATATCAGCCCCCCATTGCCTCTCATCAGCCCCCCATTGCCTCTCATCAGCCCCCCATTGCCTCTCATCAGCCCCCCATTGCCTCTCATCATCCCCCCATTGCCTCTCATCAGCCCCCCATTGCCTCTCATCAGCCCCCCATTGCCTCTCATCAACCCCCATAAGCCTTAAAGCAGCCTTATATCAGCCCCAAAGCAGCCTTTTATGAGCCCCAAAGCAGCCTTTTATGAGCCCCAAAGCAGCCTCTTATGAGCCCCAAAGCAGCCTCTTATGAGCCCCCCATTGCCACTCACCAGCCCCCAGCAGCCTCATGTGTTCTAAAATAAAAAAATCCACTTACCTCTCCTGCTCCTGGACGCCACCGCCGCTCCTCTCCGCCCACGCTCCGCTTCCTCCTGCTGTCGGCTGTGCTGTGAACTGGCGCGCACAGCGTGAGGTCACAGAGCGCCCTCACCCTGTGTGCAGCCCTGCACAGCCGAGCGGAGGACCAGGAAGCGGTGAGTACAGAGTCTTCACCGCTTCCTGGTTCTCCGGTGCTAATGAGCGCTTACATAATGGAACTGCTCATTAGCATTGGCCCCATAAGACGCAGGGGCATTTTTCCCCCACTTTTGGGGAAAAAAAGTGCGTCTTATTGGGCGAAAAATACGGTATATCATTGTTCTCTGTTTTCTCTGTATAAAACCAATATAAATATTTAATCCCTTGCATAAATGTTAATTTAATTTCAGCTTTCGAAAAAATATGGCCCTGTGTACAGCATTCAAATGGGCAGTGTGAAAATGGTGGTGCTGTCTGGCTACGAGACTGTGAAAAGTGCTCTTGTGGACTATGCCGACGAATTCTCAGAAAGAGCTCATGTCCCGATATTTGAAGAATTTAACGAGGGATACGGTACTGTAATCCTACTATATTTTCTATACTATTGCACTCTCCCATGAAGTTATTATGTAGTGGTAGTGTGCTGTGGGCAAGAACTTTACTGCAAACTGCATTTCACCATGAACTGCTGCAGTTTTGGGATTAGAAAGACAGAAAGACAGACTTTAAAACCTCACTTCCTGGCTTCACTAAGCCAATCCCCGATCCGGTTAGCCCAAATTCACCCCCCACAGCAGACGGGGATTTAAAAAATTATGGTAAAATCAACTGCCGGTCAGCTGCAGGGGTGGGAAGGAGGGTGACTTCCCTGCGTCCACCCAGGCCCTGTGCTGGACGGAAGACAGGGAGTCTGAAAGACGAACTGTCCGGCCTAAAACCGGAACTCTGGCCACCCTATTTGGAATGCAGCTAGAGGTGGTGCAATTTTACAAGTGAAACCCATATTTTAAACTTGTCTGACCTGTAAAATCAAGTGTTTTTTGCCATGTAGTAATTTACAAGGCTTTACAATGCACTACTTTTACGTGTGAAACCTAGCCTAATAGTCCTTTTCAAATGCTCATAAATGTGTTGCTCCTCATGCTAAACTGTTCTTATAGAGATTGTTCAATTATACCAACCCTATCCATATGGCCTATTTGGTCACCCACTATTAGTCAGAATTGAGCTCCTGCAAAGACCCATTCTCCATTCTGATAGCCCCAGTTTCTAAGCATATTATATGGCAGAACATTCACTTGAACAAACATATAGTACTGCTTTACATTTCCTCTGATACAGCTACTTCAGTGCTAATGTACATTTTCCCTGAAGCAGCCGCAACAGAAGAAATACAATATTTAGATGAAGATCTTATCTGTAAAAAGGACATGAAATCAGGAAGGGACAAACAAAAATGATTCCAAACATTGCAGGACCATATGAGAATTGGATCAAAGAAAATCACACCATACCATAGCTGGAGTAAATGGGAGTGGCCACAGCTTTATTTCTTAAAACAACGTAAACCAATTCAGTCACTACAAACAACCCACGCCCTGAAGGTTTGACCGACGCCCTTCATTTTCATCCGTCTGTTACTTCCCGTATGCTAATGGAACGCTAACAGCAAGCATGACCTAACAGGCTTCATGCCTGATACACTAAAACTACTTTTTTCAGTAGTTACATCACAAAATACAGACAACAAGAAAAAAAAAATCAACCTATTGGAATAATTCAACATGTTACAACCAATATTCCAAAAAGCAACTGGAGCTGCTTCAGCAGTCCTCTTTTTTGCAACAACAATTTGATTAATACTAACTATCAAACATCTCATCTCAACTCATCATTTGGAAGGCGAAAAACCATAGCACAAGAATCTATCTATATTCCTAAAAAGGAAAAACTGGTGTAGGGCCCTCAGTCTTGTCCTCTGCCACTGGCACACCAAAACACACCATGAACCAACAAAAAAAATGCAGTGCAGTGGCACAGACCTCTGTATCCATCTCCTGGTCCAACGAACAGGAAATCATCCAGATAACAGATTACTGAATGTATTCCTGTTTTGTAGTGAATGACCCATCCAGAAAAAGAACATAAAATGTCACAATACGGATGTGAGTTAATACACACACTTGATGAGTCATCACATCTAGTTTATTAGTTATGACTAGAAATGAGCAAACGTTCTCTAAAATTCGATTCAGCTGCTTTGACAAATTTCACAAAAATATTGCTTTGTGACTAATTACTTTATCACAAAGAGCATTTCTTTGTAAATAGCGGGAGCAATGACGGGGACTGGTGATCATGCCGCCCCCATCTTTGAACCACTTAGATGCCACATTCATCGTTGATCGTGGCATCTGAGATCCAGGGGCGGACATACCGCCTGTGCAGCCGCTTCAGCTGCACAGGGACCTAACGTGGGAGGGGGCCCTACACTAACCTCTCCAACGCTCCAATGGTCGCCAATGAGACTTAGAATTTGTAGATGGTGACATGACTGAATACTGCGGCAGTGCACAGGAGCCCATAGTTCCCTGCCTCACGCTGATCACCTTCAAAGGTTTCAGGTCTAGTAGGCCTATGCGGTAGTAAAATCCTGGAGCAGGCGGGCATTATCATGTCATCACACGTGCCTGTGATGGGACAGTGCGTGCCTGCCTAGACCCATACCAGCAGCAAGTGAGCGCCAGGATACAGGTGAGTATTAGATTTTTGTTTTTGGGTTTTTTTTTGCGTGCCGACTTTGGGGGACATTACTCACCAGAAGGGGGGGCACTGGAAGACATATTACTGAAGGGAGAGTGGAGGCAAATTACTGTGTGGAGGCAGTGTGAGGATCAAATTAATATGTGGAGGCAAATTACTATGTGGGACAATGTGAGGGGAAAATGACTATGTGGGGGCATTGTGGGGGGAAATTACTATGTGGGGGAAATGGCAATGTGGAGGAAAGTAGCATCTGTTATGGGGGTCTGAGGATCTCATATGGGGGTCTGAGGATCTGATAAGGGGGTCTGAGGCTCTGATATGGGGGTCTGATTTGATATGGTGGTCTGAAGATCTAATATGAGGATCTGATATGGCGGTTTGATTTTAGGATTTGATTTGAGGTCATGGGGGTCTGATCTGAAAGGAAGTGGGGTATTTTATTTATTGTCACATATTATAGGGGCCATTTTTTTACTGGCACATATCGTAAGGAGAATTATTACCACTGGGGGACTACAGGGAACATGATTACTAGTATGGGCTCTATGGGGCATTATTACATTTAGGGCACATTAGGGACATTTTTACTATTGGGACCACTGTTAACACGGCGTTCACTCTGGCCGAATATTTTTATCGGTGGGACTTTGGGAGCACTATTACAGTGGGTAGCAGCCTGGCACAGTATTGGCATAGTGCATTTATTTTTGGGGGATAATATGGATATAGTATTAGTGTCAGAATTACTATTTCCCAGGCAAAGTTATTTTTATTTTGTTAGTTGGTTATTTTATTTATTTGTCATTTTTTGTTAAACTCTGCAGAGACAAGAGATGGCTGAAAGAAGTCATCATGGCGGTCTGGTCTGAATGGAGAAGATATGGAAAGATAGCATCTACATCAGAGAAGATGTCACTGGGTGTAAGAGGTATGTGTGCTGTGTTCTCCAACATGTTTTTTTAACGCTGTATGTAATGGTTTCCAAGAATGTCTTTAACAGTTGGGCTGGAGGGAAGGGGTTTGGTTGAGAATTTGGCATGGGGGGGTCAAATTCTCAAAAGTTGCCTCTGATAGCAGAAAGGCTAGGTGTACCTCTGCCCCTTGCCACAAAGGGGATGGGGGAGGCAGGCACATTCTTTGCACGGGGGCCCTCTGCTGTCTGTGTCCACACCTGCTGAGATCCATATTAAAGCATTTTAGTGTTTACAAATTGAAAAAAATAAATAAACTATACTTACCTCATCCATTTGCCCGTGAAGAGGCCGTCATGGCCACCTTGCTTGAAGATCCAACCACAAATTCTCACACAGCGTATGATGACATCATCACGTTGGCTGGCACGGTGACATCATGCGTCACCACGCATGAGATCTTGCGCAGGATCTTCAAGCAAGATGGCCATGGTGGCCTCTTCATGTTCAAGTGGATGAGATAAGTATGATTAAAAAAAATAAAATACTGCCATTTCAGGGAAAATTGATTTGTTACCACAAAGCACGAGGAAATTCGGCTTTGCGGCTAAATGAATTTTCAATTTGATTTGCTCAAATAGTTCACTAATTGAACTTTGATTTGCTCAACACTAGTTATGTGTTGATCTGCTGCAGCTCTACCTCTTAAAGTCTCTGCAAATGCAGCAGAGTTAACACACATGTTTGGTAAATTATCACATCTATTACTGTGACTGCTAACTTTGCTGCATCTGTAGCTACAAAAAATAGAACAACCCATCAGTAGACAGGTGTCATCTCCTTCCTAATATTCATATGGTCTGGAGGCTCAAAACGTCCTTGGCACAACATGTTTCTTCTCCAGACTGGGAGCCCTGTTAAACAAGCTCAGTGCTAATTAAACATCATTAACTGCCCAGTTGTAAGAGGAACAGAGGGAAAACCCAACTTTTTCGGATTTTTCTTTCCCACCTAACTTTTCCTGGTTGAGAGTACTTACCAACTTAACAGTTGGTAAATGCAGGACAACTAGGCCCAGCCATGAGAATATCCAAGCTAGAGAATGTATGCATTAGAATATAAAGTTAACCGAAATTTTCACAGAATTTCTTCAGGTTCATTTGGGTATTTTTCCAGAAATCACGGAAAATAATGCACTAAAACAATAGATGCAAACATAACATATTAACTAAGCCCTCACTCAAATAATAAAATATGTAATAATATTATTAGAGTGAGGGCTTAGTCCATATATTATGTTTGCATCTATTGCTTTAGTGCAATTTTTTCCGTGATTTTATGAATGAAGCCATGCACATCCGCATATTTACTATCATATTGTGCAGGAGAGATAATTTTTCCAGGCATGAAAAGCACTTTTGATTCAGGTAGATCGGATGTGTGTCTGAATCTTATATCTTGGCCAATTCAGACAAATCTTACCAAAACAAATTATTGAAAATTAGCTCTAATCTTCCATCCCTCGCAGAAATAGATAAAGGGAGATAGAGGTAAACTTAATCTCAGTGGTAGAAAAATCCAGGAAAGTCCACAGCGTCCACACAGATAGACGGAGAGAAAGAGAGAGAATCAATAGAATCGAAATTCGACCTACATTATTGAACAAATTCTGATTCGGCAGAATCAGATTTTTTTCAGATTAATTTGGGTTACAATTTTTCTAGAGACACACGAGAGAGAGACAGAGAAAGAGAGAGAGCCAGAAAGCAAGATGCTTACATCTTTTAAATGCAATTATCCTAAATTTGAAATTATTAGAATAAAAAAGGAGAAGTAGAAGAAAATGTAAATGTCGATTCTAATCACATATTCTATTGGTGTTTGGCTGCCAGATACTATTGTTTCCTTTTCTTTCCTCTCTCAGGTATCCCCTTTGCTCACGGAGAAGACTGGAAAGCAATGAGAAGATTCACATTAACTACATTACGGGATTTTGGCATGGGCAAGAGGACAATAGAGGATCGGATCATTGAGGAATGTGAATTTCTAGTTAAGCTATTGGAATCTCAGGAAGGTATAAGAAATAGAGGTTGGGGCTTCACTTTACTGCTTCTGAAGAATTTTCTTCACTGTATAAATTACCCAGCAGCTGAGATTTACTTACATTCCTCAAGTGAATGGACTACAGCCCTTCTGGCTTGTTCTTTAAGAATATAGCTGTACTTTACTAGGACTGCATATTAGCGCCTATAAACCAAACCAGAGACCTGTCTGTTGACAGCACTGTTTAGAGGTTTTTGTCCCTCATCACTAACTTTCTGAATCTGATACCTAAAGGCCCCTTTACACTTTAAACTGAGCAGGCGATTGTTGGGAAGGAAGCACTCCTTCCTGACAATCACCTGTTCGTCAGTGGAAAAGACTGCTGAATTTACATGCAAAGATCTCCTCCACAGTATTGGGCGGAGCAATCACTAATGCCATCATTAATCCCCATACAGAATCATTGCTTGCCAGCAGCAAAGATCTGTTTAAACAGCACAATCTACCGCAGACAAAAAAGGATTTAGGTCACCGCATGAACGATCCTATAACCTGATGAACGAGCTTCAGGTAATCAATGGCACCTTTACACCTGTAGATTATTGCCTAATGACAGTAGTGAATTAGGAACAGGGAGTAGCAGGTGCGGAGGTGGCGGCAGAAATAGCCAAGTACAATAAACATTTGTTCATGGAGTGTAAAGGGGCCTTTAGTTACAGCTCAGAAATGTTATTGACGGACAGATCTGTACTGATGAAGAGAAATAAACCTGAAACAGTGCTGATTTCAGATTGGTCCTTGCTTTGGCTGAATTTGGATACTTTTTCCCATGGAGAACAGTCTCCATTCACCAAACCTTCTCCAATGGAATTCAGTACCTCCCTGAGCTTTATTTGGGTTGAAGCTCTCTTGTTTTAATGATCTTTGGTTGTGCCAAAATTTGGACCTCCTATGATCAGTAAGTCAAGGTATATCTTAGTGATATGCTATATCAAAACATGATGAGAACCCCCTGTAGTGGCTAATTAACATCTAATGATGACATGGTCTTATTGTGAAGGGAAATGTTATGGTTCTACAGACTAATGTCCACAGTTCCAGCTGTTAATGAAAATCACAAACCCCAAAAAAGAAGGCAATCTCAATGAACTCTGTAATAATCCAAATATCCTTGAACATGGCGGCTCTAGGTAGATGAATTTATCGAAACAGCCGAGACGTGCTGCTTGCATAACTTCTATTCACTGATATGGGAAGTACATTTCCATGACTCCATCCTCTCAGAATCGCCACTTACCAGAGTTATTCTGATCCATGAAAATCTGAGATGATAATAACCCTTAAAAGCTATGTTCACCTATGGAGGCAAACTTTTTTTATGATTGCATTTTATTCATTTTGGGCTAAAAATATTTTTTTTAAATTGGTCTTTATTAAAAATATAGAGCCGTTCAGTCACAAAGGATTAACTGTTTGGCTAGCTATGTGAATCTTACTTTTTACTTTCATCTAGTAACCCTTATCTCTAATTTACTAAAAGGACATAAACACTTATTTAAGCCATATTATTTTCAGTTAGATAAGAACTGAGCTATAAGGAGGTGTTATAATGTCAGAGAGCAGAGATAAAGAGCACGTCAGATTAGTTGGATGACAGAGCATAGAGAAAATTCAGATCCCTCTATTAGAGCATTTCAGCCCTGTACAGAAAAATGGCTCCATATTTGTAATAAAGACCAATTTTAAAAATTACTTTTACCTCAAAATGAGTACAAATGTAATAATATTAAAAAAAATGTCCCTAAACGTGTACATAGCCTTTAAATATGTCTTTAAATAAGACACATATTTATATTTAATTATATTACATATGCCTTTTACATTTCAATAATATATTTCATATATATTTATTTGTTTATTCATTTATTTTGCCTTTAGGGAAACCTACTGATCTCACGATAAGAACAAACTTTGCCATTGGGAATATAATCATATCTATTGTCCTTGGTCACCGATTAGACTACCAAGATCCCATTCTACTAAAAATAATGAAAATGGTAGATGAAAATATGAGACTTCTTGGGAGCCCTTCAGTTGTGGTAGTATTGTTTTTTATTGATTTAACAACAGTATAATAGAGATCTGTTACCTCTATATCAGAGATGAGCGAAGGTTGAAAAATTCGATTTGGCGACTTTGCAAAAGTTTACCAAGAAATGTGATTAGTTCTGAATTAATTAATCACAATTCACTATAAATCAGGTATACCCAGGCCACTCTGCCTTACAGTACGACTACATGGAGCGGCCATGCAGCGGGCGGGTTGCCTACAGCTGCCTTTCATTTAATAACTGCACTGTATAAATGGTCTTCATTGTTAATGGCCGCACGGCACCTTTAGTGTACTTTTAAACAGGGGTTGTTGCTGGTATGAGGTTCGGCCATGGGGTTAGGTGGGGGAACAATGTGCAATTTATTTTACAGTAAACCCAGACTGTTAATCAGCTCTGGCATACCCACTTCTCCAAACCCCGTGCTCTCCTGTCCTACAGGTGGGACCCCTTATTTTGCCATCTGCTTTTCCTCCTTTTCCACATGATCTAATATCGATGAGAATATATCAGAAACATTCAGCTTCTCTCTCTGCACCTTGCTGACTTTCCTAGAACATAGAGACTTTGAAGGATGATTTAGAAAAAGTAAAGCCATCAAGAGATGAGGAATATTAAGACATGGATCCCCTAAGGGATGCAGACTGGATGGTATTGGTTGGCACTCTGGCAGTAAAATAATAAAGGCTTCCATCTTATTGGAATTGAGTTACATATCTTAGTTTACAGCTGATGTAGGAATAAGTAAATGTAGGAATAAATAAATAGAACTGACACAGCATAAGTCTCCCTACACTCTCCTTGCAGTCTCCCTGCACACCCCCCTTCAATATTCTTCTAATAATTAATAATTATTAATAATTTTCACCAACACTGTCCCTAGAGCGTGAACGCTTACCACGTCTCTCCCTATGCTCAACTCACAGGACAATGGGGAGACCATGTGAGATGAGGGTTTTATAGGCCTGTTGATTGACTGGTTGCATGGCATTATGGTTGATCTTGCATTCCCGGGCTTGTTTCCTCTACACATGGTTTTGCTTTGTAACACATGCAGCCACCATTTTATGAAAACCTGATTTGTTGTCACAAAACACAAATGAATTTGGATTCATTTAGAATTGAAGTTTTCCTAAACTTCGGACCAACTTCCACTTTGAAAGCTTTGCTCAACACTTCTCTTTATAATTAAAGACTATGTACACCTTCAAGGGGCAATTTTTTTATGATTGCATTTTACTCTTTTTTCAATTGGTCTTGAAAGGGTTAATGGTAGAGATGAGCGAGTAGTGTTCGATCGAGCTGGTATTCGATCGAATACTACGATATTCGGCGTGCTCGATTTCTTTCGAGTATAACGGCGATGGCGCACTTAGAATTCGTTTCCCCTCCCACCTTCCCTGCCGCTCTTTTTCCACCAATCACCATGCAGGGGGGTATGACAGGCACGCTGAGCACGCTGGCAGCGCGAAAACGGCGTCTACATGCATTGGCTGGAAAAACCATGTGACCTCGAATATTAAAAACTCAGCTCTTCCTGCTCGTTCGCATATGCTGCGTGAACTTAGTCAGGGACAGAGGCTGGAGAAGGGAGAGACAGGTTTTAGCTGTTGGACAGGCAGGAGCGTGATTAAAAGCCCTTATCAGGGCTACTATAGTGCAGTACAGTGATAGCTTTACTACAAGATACACTTTACAGAGAACGGCTGCCGTATTCAGGGATAGCTGCTGGAGTAGGGACAGAGAGAGGCATTAGTGGTGTATTAGGTGCTCTGCTACATACCAAACTATATTTGGCACTACTGCTGTGTACCTTGAAATATACAATATATAGGCCTTTCAATTGGCAACTGTACTATGCGTTCTCCTTGCAAAGTAATTTCTCATACCTGGTGTTCATACACACCGTCTGAATCACTTAGTACACGGCTGTGTACCTTGAAATATACAATATATAGGCCCTTACAATTGGCAACTGTACTGTGCGTTCTCTTGCAAAGTAATTTCTCATACCTGGTGTTCATACACACCGTCTGATCACTTAGTACACGGCTGTGTAACTTGAAATATACAATATATAGGCCTTACAATTGGCAACTGTACTGTGCGTTCTCTTGCAAAGTAATTTCTCATACCTGGTGTTCATACACACCATCTGATCACTTAGTACACGGCTGTGTACCTTGAAATATACAATATATAGGCCTTATAATTGCCAACTGTACTGTGCGTTCTCTTGCAAAGTAATTTTCTCATACCTGGTGTTCATACACACCGTCTGATCACTTAGTACACGGCTGTGTACCTTGAAATATACAATATATAGGCCTTATAATTGCCAACTGTACTGTGCGTTCTCTTGCAAAGTAATTTCTCATACCTGGTGTTCATACACACCGTCTGATCACTTAGTACACGGCTGTGTACTTGAAATATACAATATATAGGCCTTACAATTGGCAACTGTACTGTGCGTTCTCTTGCAAAGTAATTTCTCATACCTGGTGTTCATACACACCGTCTGATCACTTAGTACACGGCTGTGTACCTTGAAATATACAATATATAGGCCTTATAATTGCAACTGTACTGTGCGTTCTCTTGCAAAGTAATTTCTCATACCTGGTGTTCATACACACCGTCTGATCACTTAGTACACGGCTGTGTACCTTGAAATATACAATATATAGGCCTTATAATTGGCAACTGTACTGTGCGTTCTCTTGCAAAGTAATTTCTCATACCTGGTGTTCATACACACCGTCTGATCACTTAGTACACGGCTGTGTACCTTGAAATATACAATATATAGGCCTTACAATTGGCAACTGTACTGTGCGTTCTCTTGCAAAGTAATTTCTCATACCTGGTGTTCATACACACCGTCTGATCACTTAGTACACGGCTGTGTACCTTGAAATATACAATATATAGGCCTTACAATTGCCAACTGTACTGTGCGTTCTCTTGCAAAGTAATTTCTCATACCTGGTGTTCATACACACCGTCTGATCACTTAGTACACGGCTGTGTACCTTGAAATATACAATATATAGGCCTTATAATTGCCAACTGTACTGTGCGTTCTCTTGCAAAGTAATTTCTCATACCTGGTGTTCATACACACCGTCTGATCACTTAGTACAACGGCTGTGTAACCTTGAAATATACAATATATAGGCCTTATAATTGGCCAAACTGTACTGTGCGTTCTCTTGCAAAGTAATTTCTCTACCTGGTGTTCATACACCAACCGTCTGATCACTTAGTACACGGCTGTGTACTTGAAATATACAATATATATGGCCTTACAATTGCAACTGTACTGTGCGTTCTCTTGCAAAAGTAATTTCTCATACCTGGTGTTCATACAACACCGTCTGATCACTTAGTACACGGCTGTGTACCTTGAAATATACAATATATAGGCCTTACAATTGGCAACTGTACTGTGCGTTCTCTGGCAAAGTAAGATGTCTCATACCTGGTGTTCATACACACCGTCTGATCACTTAGTACACCGCCTGTGTACCTTGAATATACAATATATAGGCCTTATAATTGGCAACTGGTACTGGGTGCGTGTCTCCTTGCAGAAGTAATTTCCCTCAAACTGGTGTTCATACACACCG
>ONZH01030866.1:0-23568 GCA_900303285.1 Rhinella marina | reverse complement strand
CCCCTCCGCCATGTACTACAGAGATCCCAGCTCCCCTCCGCCTACATCCCAAGATCGCCATGCTCAGCTTCCGCCAGTACTACAGAGATCCCAGCTCCCCTCCGCCATGTACTACAGAGATCCAGCTCCCCTCCGCCATGTACTACAGAGATCCCAGCTCCCCTCCGCCATGTACTACAGAGATCCCAGCTCCCTCCGCATGTACTACAGAGATCCCAGCTCCCCTCCGCCATGTACTACAGAGATCCCAGCTCCCTCCGCCATGTACTACAGAGATCCCAGCCCCCTCCCTCTGTACTACAGAGATCCCAGCTCCCCTCCGCCATGTTACTACCTCCAAAGGCTCCCCTCCGCCACTACAGAGATCCCAGCTCCCCCTCCGCCATGGTACCAGAGAGATCCAGCTCCCTCCGCCATGTACTACAGAAGCCGCCAGCTCCCCTCCGCCATGTACTACAGAGACTCCACCATGCTCCCAGCTCCGCCATGTACTACAGAGATCCCAGCCCCCTCCGCCATGTACTACAGAGATCGTCAATATGTACTACAGAGATCCCAGCTCCCCCACCATGTACTACAGAGATCCAGCTCCCCTCCGCCATGTACTACAGAGATCCCAGCTCCCCTCCGCCATGTACTACAGAGACCCAGCTCCCTCCGCCATGTACTACAGAGATCCCAGCCTCCCCTCCGCCATGTCCCACTACTACAAGATCCGCCAGCTCCCCTCCGCCATGTACTACAGAGATCCCAGCTCCCCTCCATGCCATGTCCCAGCTCCCTCCCGCCATGTACTACAGAGATCCCAGCTCCCCTCCGCCATGTACTACAGAGATCCAGCTCCCCCGCCATGTACTACAGAGATCCCAGCTCCCTCCGCCATGTACTACAGAGATCCCAGCTCCCCTCCGCATGTACTACAGAGATCCCAGCTCCCCTCCGCCATGTACTACAGAGATCCCAGCTCCCCTCCATGTACTACAGAGATCCCAGCTCCCCTCGCCATGTACTACAGGATCCCAGCTCCCCTCCGCCATGTACTACAGAGATCCAGCTCCCCTCCGCATGACTACAGAGATCCCAGCTCCCTCTCCGCCATGTACTACAGAGATCCCACTCCCCTCCCAGCTCCCCTCCACCATGTACTACAGAGATCCCAGCTCCCCTCCGCATGTACTACAGAGATCCCAAGACTCCCAGCTCCCCTCCGCCATGTACTACAGAGATCCCAGCCCCTCCCCCATGACTACAAGAGCATCCCAGCTCCCCTCCGCCATTGTACTTACAGAGATCCCCTCCGCCATGTACTACAGAGATCCCAGCTCCCTCCGCCATGTACTACAGAGATCCAGCCCCCCTCCGCCATGTGTCCCCTTGATCCGCAGCTCCCCTCCGCCATGTACTACAGAGTACATGTACTACAGAGATCCCAGCTCCCTCCGCCATGTACTACAGAGATCCCAGCTCCCCTCCGCCATGTGTACTACAGAAGATCCCAGCTCCCCCCTCCATGTTACTACAGAGATCCCCTCCCCTCCGCTTCCCAGCTCCCTCCGCCATGTACTACAGAGATCCCAGCTCCCTCCGCCAGAGATCCAGCTCCCCTCCGTTATGTACAGAGATCCAGAGATCCAGCTGCCCCTCCGCCATGTACTACAGAGATCCCAGCTCCCCTCCGCCATTGTACTACAGAGATCCCAGCTCCCCTCCGCCATGTACTACAGAGATCCCAGCTCCCCTCGCAGACCCAGAGATCCAGCTCCCCTCCGCCATGTACTACAGAGATCCCTGCTCCCTCGCCATGTACTACAGAGATCCCAGCCCCCAGAGATCCCAGCTCCCCTCCACAATGTACTTCCATCCACCATGTAACGCAGAAATCCCAGTTCTTTTCCACCATGTACTACAGAGATCTTAGCTCCTTCCACAAAACCCCCAGACATCTCAGCTTCACTCCATGTACTACAGAGATTCCACCTTTCCTCTCCCATGTACCACAGAGTTCCCAGCCTCCCTCCACCATGTTCTACACAGATCCCAGCTCCCATCTGCTTGGACCCCCAGATATACCAGCTTCCCTGCACCGTGAACCAAAGAGATTCCAGCTCTCTACCATCTACTACAGAGATCCCACCATGTACTGCAGACATCTAAGCTACTCTCTACCAGATTCCCAGAGTTCCCAGTTCTCTCCACCATTTCCTATAGAGATCCCAGCTCCTTTCTACCACATAGTACAGAGATCCTAACTCCCCTCTGCCAGGACCCCCAGAATTCCCAAGCTCCCCTCCAACATGTACTACAGAGATCCCAGGATTTCTCCACCAGGATCCCAAGAGATCCCAGCTCCCATCCACCATGTACTAAAGAGATCCTACCTCCCCTCTGCCACCAGGATACTACAGAGATCCAGCTTCCCTCACCATGTACTACAGAGATCCCAGCTCTCCCTCCACCATGTACTACAGAGATCCCAGCTCCCCTCCACCATGTACTACAGAGATCCCAGCTTCCCTCCACCATGTACTATAGAGATCCAGTCTAATCTCTGCCAGGACCCCAGAGATGCCAGCTCCCTTCCACCATGTACTACACAGATCCCAGATCACCTCTGAAAGGACCCCTAGAGATCCCAGCTCTCCTTCCCCGAGTACTGCTCCCCTCTATCGTGTACTACGGAGATCCAAGCTCCCTTCCACCGTGTACTAACGATTCCAGTTCCTCTCTGCCAGGGACCCCCAGAGATCCTAGATCTCCTCCACCATGTAACACAGAGATCCCAGCTCCCCTCCACCAGAATCCTGAGAGATCTCAGCTCTCCTCCCCATGTACTTTCTCCCTTCCATCATATACTACAGAGATCTCTCCACCAGCAGATATCAGCCTCCTCCACCATGTACTAGAGATATCCGCAGATTATCCCATCTCCTCCACCATGTACTAGAGATATCCCAGCTCTCCTCCACCATGTACTAGAGATATCCCAGCTCTCCTCCACCATGTACTAGAGATATCCCAGCTCTCCTCCACCATGTACTGTAGCTCTTCCACCCTAGAGATATCCCAGCTCTCCTCCACCATGTACTACAGATATCCCAGCTCCACACTGCTCTCCCACCATGTCCACCTACAGACTACAGATAACCCAGTACTCTCCTCCACCATGTACTAGAGATATCCCAGTTCTCCTCCACCATGTCCACATGTACAGATATCCCAGCTCTCTCTCCCACCATGTACTAGAGATATCCAGCTCTCTCCACCATGTACTACAGATATCCCCAGCTCTCCTCCACCAATGTACTAGAGTCCCAGCTCTCCTCCACCATGTACTACAGATAGCTCTCCTCCACCAGTACTCCAGAGATATCCCAGCTCTCCTCCACCATGTACAGATAATCCTCCACCATGTACTCACCATGTACCAGCTCTCCTCCACCATGTACTAGAGATATATCACCAGCTCCTCTCCACCATGTACTACAGATATCCTCCACCAGTACTTCTCCTCCACCATGTACTAGAGACACTAGAGATATCCCAGCTTCCCTCCGCCCAGCCATGCTCCCACTAGAGATATCCCCAGCTCTCCTCCACCATGTACTACAGATATCCCAGCTCTCCTCCACCATGTATCTAGAGTATCCCTCCCACCATGTACTAGAGATATCCCAGCTCTCCTCCACCATGTACTCTCTCCCTTCCACCATCCCCAGTACCAGAGATATCCACCATGTACAGATATCCCAGCTCTCCTCCACCATGTACCACAGATTATCCCAGCTCTCCTCCACCATGCTCTCCACCATTACTATAGATACCCCAGCTCCCCTACACCACCAGGACCCCAGAGACCTCAGCTCCCCTACACATAGACTTAGGATGGATGACTTATATATTAGTTTACAGAGCAGTAGTGGCTGGCATCTTAGTCCAAGCACACAGTCTCCTGGCAACATCAAGCAGGGGGTCCAGCTTCTGTGCTAGCAACCGTTGTCTGGAAACCAGGTATCCTAGCAACTGGCATGTGAGAGGCTGGTTGGTTTCCTAGCAACAAAGAAAGGAATATTTGTATCCTAGGAATGGTGGGATTAGCGCCAAAGTTGATCCGTTGAAGACAATGACAGGATGAAAAATAGCTCCTTCCTCAATCTATCCAACATGTCCAGATATTGATATTATAACTGTGAGTCATGGCCAAGAGAGTCCTTGTCAGATTTAGTGGCAAAGACTTGTAGGTTCTTGAACTGAACTTGCTAGGACTGAGATCCTAAGATTGTGTGTCTGGACCACCACATTCCACCAAAGACTATCCATGTTCCATGACTATCTATAAGATTACCACTGTCCACCATAGGCAAGTCTACCAAAGATGACTACAGGGTACCGTAGTCCAGATAATTGTTCTCTTCCTTGGATCACTGTCCTTCTTGATTAAATTTTCCAATATAATGAAACCACCACCTCAGGATCAATAAGATGTCTGGTCCTCACACTTTACTCTGATTTGGACCTTCATCTTTCAAGGGTTTGTCCAGATGTGGCCTCCTCTCAGGAGCATGGTGGACGCCTGCAAATGAAACCGCCAAATTCTTGGTACCTTTGATGCTGTGATGTGCAAACTATTTCTCTCTCACAGTAATGTTCCCTGCTGGTCTTTAAAAACCAAAAAGGTTGTGTTTACATGTGGTGATATCTCCATATTGTGTGGTAATCATAGTCACATGGTACAAAGCCACAAAACCAAAGCCTGGAGAGATGCTTTCCCGATCACTCCACCTTCTTCAGATCATTCAGTGATTGTGTTTACAGTGATTAGTGGATTTTACAATCAGGATTGTCAGTGTAAAAGAGGGGCACGGTGTTCATTATGGAAGTTGGTACAGTGAGTACTGTACTCACACCCTGCATTATCCACCATCTGCCAACCTCACTCCCTGTACTCACACCCTGCATTATCCACCATCTGCCAACCTCACTCCCTGTACTCACACCCTGCATTATCCACCATCTGCCAACTTTACTCCCTGTACTCAAACCCTGCATTATCCAACCAGCTGCCCACCACACATCCTGTATTCACACCCTGCATTACCTACCCGATGTCCACCTCACTCCCTGTACTCACACCCTGCATTATCCACCATCAGCCAATTACACATTGTGTACACACACCCTGCATTACCTACCCGATGCCCACCTCACTCCCTGTACTCACACCCTGCATTATCCACCATCTGCCAACTTTACTCCCTGTACTCAACCCTGCATTATCCAACCAGCTGCCCACCACACATCCTGTATTCACACCCTGCATTACCTACCCGATGCCCACCTCACTCCCTGTACTCACACCTGCATTATCCACCATCTGCCAACCTCACTCCCTGTACTCACACCCTGCATTATCCACCATCTGGCCAACCTCACTCCCTGTACTCACACCCTGCATTATCCACCATCAGCCAATTACACATTGTGTACACACACCCTGCATTACCTACCGATGCCCACCTCACTCACTGTACTCACACCCTGCATTATCCACCATCAGCCAATTACACATTGTGTACACACACCTGGCATTAATCACCCCATCCCTACCTCATATCCTGTACTCACACCTTACATTATCCATCAGCCAACTACACATTGTGTACGCACACCCTGCATTATCCACCATCAGCCAAACTACACATTGTGGTACACACACCCTGCATTACCTACCCGATGCCCACCTCACTCCCTGTACTCACACCCTGAATTACCTACCCAATGCCCACCTCACTCACTGTACTCACACCCTGCATTACCTACCGATGCCCACCTCACTCACTGTACTCACACCCTGCATTACCTACCCGATGCCCACCTCACTCACTGTACTCACACCCTGCATTACCTACCCGATGCCCACCTCACTCACTGTACTCACACCCTGCATTACCTACCGATGCCCACCTCACTCACTGTACTCACACCCTGCATTACCTACCCGATGCCCACCTCACTCACTGTACTCACACCCTGCATTACCTACCGATGCCCACCTCACTCACTGTACTCACACCCTGCATTACCTACCCGATGCCCACCTCACTCCCTGTACTCACACCCTGCATTACCTACCCGATGCCCACCTCACTCACTGTACTCACACCCTGCATTACCTACCCGATGCTCACTGTACTCACACCCTGCATTACCTACCCGATGCCCACCTCACTCACTGTACTCACACCCTGCATTACCTACCCGATGCCCACCTCACTCCCTGTACTGCACACCCTGCATTACCTACCCGATGCCCACCTCACTCTCTGTACTCACACCCTGCCAACTACACATTGTGTATGCACACCTGGCATTACCCACCCCATCCCTACTTCATATTCTGTACTCATTCCTGCATTACCTACCCGATGCCACCACACATCCTGTACTCACACCCTGCATTATCCACCATCAGCCAACTACACATGTGTACACACACCTGACATTAATCACCCATCCCTACCTCATTACCTGTACTCACACCTTACATTATCCATCAGCCAACTACACATTGTGTACGCACACCCTGCATTATCCACCATCAGCCAACTACACATTGTGTACGCACACCCTGCATTATCCACCATCAGCCAACTACACATTGTGTACACACACCCTGCATTACCTACCCGATGCCCACCACACATCCTGTACTCACACCCTGCATTACCTACTTGATGCCCACCACACATCCTGTACTCACACCCTGCATTACCCACTGCATCCCTCCCTACCACTCATTGTATATGCTCACCCTATGGTAACCACCCTGTCCTACTGCATATCCTGTACTCACACCCTGCAGTACACATCCCATTCCCCACTGGAGGGAATACGACAGGACTTCTGTATCATCTGTGTCTTCCAGGCTACACCTGCATTTGCAGACATGACATTGTCCTTCTCAGAAGAAGAACTGCTGGAACTGGCCACATGGCAGAGAGAACTGTATAGGACGGTCATGAGGGACACCATGGAACTGGTCACTTCTCTGGGTAAGTTGGAATAGTGAAATCTATAGACTTCTCAATTTAAACAATGTCTCATGATGAGCAGTTATGGGCAAAATCCAGCAAAAAAAAAGTTGGATGATTTCACACCTTGCATTCTATGGACTGGAAAACAGGGTGGTCGAGGGAATTCAGATACCTGTGTCTATAGAGTTTACTTCTGAGGTTGTCCTATAGTTTGTTTCATTCTCCGCCATAAAATACAGAGTGATATATATTACACTTTGATAAATATAGTACGTAGTAAGGTTGGAAAGAAGAACCCGCTCCATCTCTGGTATGTCTTATAAACAAATCCTCAGTACTGCATTTAACATTCCAATGTTCCAGATATTTTGGGAAACCCTCCGACCCACACAGCAGTCTAATAGGAGAAAGCGATCTTCATCAGTCTGTTTTGTGTCTTCAAGGTTATATGTTCCTGAAGAGGGAAGAGCCAGAGCTGAGGGACAGTCCAAAGACAAAGGAGACTGAACAAGAGGACAACATCCACAGACCAGAGCCCCCTGTGACTCTGGAAAAGGTACCATCTTCTGGTGAAGCCTTCAAGTCTCCATGCTCAGAGATGTCTTCACCTCCCGAGGTTCTTCCACATACCAAGACAACAGTCATCCAGAAACATCTTCATGATTCCTTCTCAGAGAAACTACCTTTAACCTCTGGAGCAGAGAAGACTTTAGGAGAAGAAAAGCCTTATCTTCCTGATCCAGAGATGGCCTTTTTCCACATGATGGTACCAGAAAGTAATGACGGATCCCTAATGACCAGGCAGTGGCCAGAGGAACTTATAACAGGAAGACTTCAAGATGCTTCCACTGTCTCTGAAATGGGCCTGTGTGCATCTAGTGTTAATATGTACACAGAGAGGGATCGGCAGGTAAACCAGGATCTCCTTCCAGGTGAGTGGTTTCCTTCTCCCATGGGTTGCGGTGAGGTTCTCATCTCTGCTGTACAGAATATGAGGACTCCAGAAATAGGGGGATGCATCATAAGAGTTCGATTTCACCAAGATCAATCCTTCTCGGCTGCCATTGCTGTTTGGTAACAACTTGTTCTCCCCGTTACTGAATTTATAGGGTAATTGGGAGGAATGTAATGTCTACGTCAGCCGTACCCGCCTCCTGGGGCCCAAAATGTGGAAAAATACTGTGTCCATCCAATCCACAGACATGAGAATGAGCTAAAACTAGAAATATATCATCCATGTATATTTTCAGTTATGTCTTCTCCTTTAAGACGCCTGAAACGACCTCCTGAATTCCACCCACTGGGCAGAACCCATCTTCAGTACAGGGGACGTGTTCCAGTTGTAATGGTACTGAACGTGGAGAAAGCACCTGTCTTCAGCTAGTAATCTGTTACTGATTCATCTGCCGCTGATTCTGCCGTCTGAACTTCTTAGCCTCAGATTCCTCTGTTCCGCTCCAGACTCTTCCTCCAGAATCCTCTGTCCCCTGCAGGCACCTCTGGCATCATCTTACCTGCAGAACAAATAATTGGGTCACATCAAACTGACCGTGCCCAGTGCTCTTTCCCCGGCCATAGGGTGGGAATAGTCAGGATTCTCCTTACACATTAGATCAAGGACCTAACATGCATGGACCATGTATATAGACGGTGATGAGTCCTGACCATTTTCCTTCTTCTCTCTTTCTTATAGATTCAGAGCTCCTGACAGTCCTTAAGGTGGAGGAGATAAGTGTTGCTATTAAAGTGAAGTAGTGTCCCTCCATAGAGACAGATGGGCAATCCATCCAGATTCCTGTAAGAGGGATGAGCGCTGGGACGTCCAGGAGGAAGCGGTGTTCCCTCTGACTCTCACCGGTCCTCACAACACAACCAATTATTACTTACCATGGACACAAAATTTGGGGGTAATCTCTCCAGGGACACTACAGGGGGCCGAGCAGACTTCCTCCGTTAGTGGTCAGGGTGTGGAGGAAGGACAAGCGTGGGTGCCTCTGGCTGACCAGATGTCCACACAGGAATCTCCATCCACTGACAACCTCTATACATGTTCTATATGCAGTAGAAGCTTCTTACAAGGTATGGACCATCATGAGTGGCTGCAGGTTGAGGATAAGATGTTCACCTGTACCACATGCTACAGACATCTGATCAGTGACCAGCATCTGCCAGACCCTCCCCAGCAGAGGCTCCTTCCTATTCACCTCAGACATGGACAAACCGGAGTAATTGGCTCCACATATCAGAAATCACAGGACAAGCAGGACTTCACGTGTCCAAAGTGTAACCGCAGTTTCTCACAGTTCATTGGACTCCAGAGACACCAGAAAACTCATACTCGTGTCAAGACCTCAACAAAAGGCATGGCCTCTCCACCGAAGAAGGTCTACAGAGGTCCAATGCTGAAAACCAAAGAGCACGGGGAGGTGAAGCCTACAACACAGTCCTCAGGAGAGGCCTACTCAAAGCTGCACCGACACCTGCAGCTCTCCACCGCTTTCCTCCAGCAGCTCATCACGTCCACCTGTGGATTCCAGTATGACTGAGAGCAAGAAGGACGAGAACTTGGCTGGAGAACTGAGCACAAACAGGACGGCCGTTATCGGAGGCAGTCTCTTTCTTGTTTTTGTTAAGGTCTCTTGTCCACAATAAAGTGCACGGTATGTAGTCACACTGAACTTATCTTCGGGGTGTCACGTTTGTGCTTTCTTGGCAGAGGGAGTCTCTTCTGCAGCAATGGTACAGGCTGCTCCAGAACCGGTCTCAGAGTCTGCCGCCCTCCTACAGCTCAACGTTACTCTCACTTGCAGAGCTGTCCTACGCCCTTCCTTCTGCTCTTCTGGCCACACTCCTTCCCACTTCCAGGAAGTGACATCACCCCAGGATTGTTCTTCAGTCACTATGTAAAGAGTGATTGAAAACTTCCACCACTAGATGGCAGCAGAGCAACAGTGGGTTGTCCTAGTAAACTTTACACATGGCGGGGGTCACATTGTGGTCCATCAGTGAAGCATTGACGTCAGTTCATGAACATGACATCCCAGCGTTATATACACAGCGGTATGCATGGCCCCTTTATAATTGTATATGTGAAGTGCCCCTGATATACAGGCGGTTAGTAAAGGGTTTGGATGCCCCATCTCTCCTGATCAATGTTTTTGGGTTACTTGGAGGAGCACATATCAGAATGCAGTCTGGCTCATCACAAACTCAAGAGGTAGATGGCTGCACGTGGCTGATATCCATGGAGCCGTGCGGCCTCTGTGCAATGCTGTACAGGGTCCACCCGAGGCCACTTGTATAGAGATGCTCTACCCTAGTGCAGCCATGTAGGATACAGGAGATGGAGATACAGTATACGCCCCATACACCTCTATGGGAACATGGGGGCAGTGCAGATTACAAGCCCAGACTACAGTGAGTGGTGGAGGACCAGCAATCAATATATGCAAATAAATTATCAACTGGTGACGCGTTTCGGCTCAGTATGAGACCTTCTTAAACAATCACGACGTTTGGACCATGTGCTTGATGCTACACTTTATGAGAAGGGTTCATACTGAGCGGAAACACGGCTGGTAAGAGAAGAGTGGCGGCAATAGAGCAGGGATGCCAAACCTCCGCAGGTTCCCTCCAGCTGTTGCAAAACTACAACTCCCAGCATGCCTGGATAGCCTACAGCTGGAGGGCCTCAGGTTGAGCATCCCTGGAGTAGAGCAATGAAGATGCAACGGGGGGTCCTCTTCCATTCACTGTGTGCATGATGCCCGACAACCTCCTGGATTTCCCTCAGACAATCAGAGCGTGTAGATCTGTTCCAGATGAAGAGTCTGTCACCTGTCACCCCATTCTCCGCACCCGGCTGAGCACACAGCGGCCCGGGGCCTCCTCCCGGTATTCTCGTACCGTCAACAATCAGGGTCAACCATATCACTCACCTGCTGTGAGCAACTCCACGGCAGATATCTGACCAATTTCTGGCCCATCAGACCAATATCAATCTAAACAATATATTTCACTGGAGAACTGATCTGCCAGAAATCTGATGAGAGACTTAAAAAAGTCTCCCGACAACCAGGAGCATCTAAACAGCGTCTGATCGGTGACAACCCTGAAGAACTTGTTTAAACCTGACTACATATGGGTGTTACGCTGGCAGCCCGTGCCCTCCACTGCCCCGATACTTCCCCTCACTGTGTCTGGCCGAGCTTGGCAGCAGTTCCGGCCTCTCTGTCCCATGTGACGGTTAGAGATATTCTTCATTGAACGCAGAATTGCAAGGGTTAACCCTCCTTTGGTTCTGTGTGCAGCTGCTTCTCCGGGGATTTAGTCAGTGACTGGTGCCAACGCGTGGAGGGAAGGATTTACTCTGCACGATCACACACTGTGGGCTCGTCCACCACGCTCCCAACCAGATGTGGCCGCTTCTGCATTTTGGTAAATGCTGCCAGTGCTTGCTGTCAGTGAATGGGGCCTTCATTGTGTACAATTCAGAAGGAGAGAAGCCATCACAATGTTCTGCTGTCACAGGTGGCACTTCACGTGGCCTGCGTCTGTACGAGCAGAACGTGGTCACCACAGCCTTCCTGAACTGTAAACATTGAAAATTCCCATTCACTGACAGAAAGCAGAGAACGATGGTGACTACAAAGTCTATTCCACATGGGGCAGGTGGGGAAATTCTGCAGCAGCAAAAGACTGCCCCGAGTCTTGCCACGACAACTGTCATTTTGTGGTGTTTTTTGCATTTTCATATTTCTCGTTTCCATTTCTTTATTACATTCCTTAATATTTCTCCTTCTCTTCAGTCTTCGCTCCTGTTGTATTTTTGATCGGTCACATTCTAATGTCTCCTGGTCATTTTGTGCCTCCGCTCGGAGTGGACGCTCTTAATCGCTTCGTCTTCCTTTCTCGGGGCCTCATTTCCTGCGATCCAGACTCCAGTTGGAGGAATCGCTCACAATCGTCTTTATGTTCTTGATGTATATCACACATATTGTCACCACGGCCGCTCACACTTCCAACCACAAGGAACCTCCCAGACCTCGGATGAGGACGACAGCGGATCGCTCGGAACGTGTCGTACGCCGGTTCTACGTGTTTTCATCCTTTTACTACCGACATTTCTCAGCGTCCTCCTGGAGACAAAGCTGCGGCACAGGGTTACCTATACATCCATGTGGACGCTACGTGAACTAAGGCGGGTATCAGAGGGGAACAGGCGAGCTTAAAGTTTCAGGTATAGCATACTAGATATATAGGCAGGTAGGGCTCCAACCGCTGATCACAAACATACTTTATATTATTTACATACGATATAGATTTATTTCAGGTCCGGTTACAATGTAAAATCTACTTTTATAAATACGCAAATGAGGAGCACTCGGAGGCATGCTTATTCCTTCTGGGCACCTCATCTCTGACACCCTCTTGCCTGTTAGTGCCGCCCTCCTATTAATAAAAACTCCCCCATTACTTTGATTGACAGCACTAGACTCACTGAGATCCTGCACGTGCGCACTCCGATGTATGATGGCGCCTGTGCACTAGAGGAATCGGACTTGCCGAGATCGACAGTGCAAGTGTAATGTGCATGCGCCGTCATACATCGGAGGGTGCACGTGCAGGATCTCAGAGCTAGACTCAAAGTAATGGGGGAGTTTTTGAAAGGCCGGGCCGGGGTACTGCAGTATTGCTGAATGGGCCCTGAGCTGCAGTACGCTGGCCCCGGAAACTACTCAGTGGACGGAGGCTTCTGCTCTGTACAGATTCCAATAAGCCTATCAACTTCAAAAACAATGGATCAGACATGACAGTCAACAGACTTAATCCTCTCCCCCACGACATCTGCTGTCAGTTGAGAGCCAGACACTCTCATACATAATAGTTCTGCACCAAGTCCTTCCCCAAAATACAACAGGTTCAGCCAGGGGCGCAACTAACAGCTCAGGGGCCTGCTGCAAGAGTTCAGCTTGGGCCCCCTTCCCTCAGTGCTTTGTTTGTCTTCTTATGCAGCAGAAGGGTCTTTGGGCACCTCAGGCTCCTGGGCCCGGTAGCGACTGCTACCTCTGTACCCCCTATAGCTACGCCCCTGGGTTCAGCCAACGTTCACCTGATGTGTATGGATTTTATTTCTCCTTATGGAGAAGGCATAAAGAGTCTTAAAGGCCAGGCAAGGCGCCTCTGGGAAAATGGTATGAAAATGAGCTCTCTTTCCAAAAAGAAAAAGCGGAACCTCTGATGCAAACCAGATGTAAGGTAGCTGTCCTATACGTCAATGCTAAGCCCTTTAAACAGACCTCGAGGCATAACTTGGGTAACAGCTAAGCCAGCATCTCATCTGCAGACAGCAGTTTCAGGGCGATTGTCCCTCATCAGTGCAGAGAACTAATTAGGCGAGAGGTAATTGTCTGCACTGATAAGGAGCAATCACCCCAAAACAGCTGTCTGCAGATGAGGTACAGGCTTAGCTAGTATCCAAGTTATGCCTCAAAGCTTGTTTAAAAGGTCAAGCATTGACATAAAGGATAGCTCCTATACACCTGGTGGCATCAGTGGCTCAGCTTCCTTTTTGGAAAGAGCTAATTTACATACACACAATTTAGACAGCAGGAAGCGGACTTCTCATTGAGTATCCTACAGCTGTCTCACAAAGCAGCCCTCACAGACCCTTCAGAGGAACAGACCTTCTGGACTACAGAACTACACTGGATTGTAAAAGGGAACTGGTCCCCAAGACTAGACCCTATAGGCATCAAGAGCCTAGGGGGCAGAGCGTTCAGCTTCAGCAGTACAGGAAGAAAAGTGAGGCGATAGCCAAACCTCAACAAGGGCTCCTGGACACAGGACTGCGGTTGTCTGACATGGCAGGCCAATGACCACTGAGATACAGTCCATCAAGGTATGAGGCCTTTCAGCTCTGCATCAGAGACTGAGGACATGACCATGGTCTCCTCTACATCCCCCCCAGATTCCAGGACAGAAGACAAATACCACTAAAAGTTCCATATATGTGATTTTTATTAAAAGACAACATGATAAAGTTAACGGCTTCATAATCATCAGAAGATTAGTATAAGAACACTGTTACGTATGAGGGGGGGGGGGGGGAGGGGAAGTCTTCTTACTCCTTGCTGTTCTTTCCTCCAGTCTTGGCTTTATTTGGTCCTCTCTTCTTCACGGTCACTTTCTTCTTCCCTCCAGTAATTACAGCCTGAAGTTTTCTCTTCTTGACAGTGGCAGCAGCAATCATCCTCCACTTCTTCAGGCTTTCACTACCAACCTTCTGCCGCTTCTGCTTCACAGGCACTTTCTTCAGAACCTTCTTCACCTTGCCTATTTCTTTAGGTTTCTTGTCCTTTCCGATTTCCTTCTCCTTGGACACGGTCTCCAATGGTTTCTCTGGTTTCCCATCGCTCTGCTTCTCTCCCTCGGGGTCTGGCTCCTGCTCCGCTTCTCCCTTTGCTTTCTTCAGCTTCTTCTCATTACTGCCCTTGGCCTTACTCTTCTCCTTCTTTATTGCCAGCTTCTTAGCTTTGATTAGCTTTTTGTTTTTTAATTTTTGCACGGCCGTCACAGCTTTCTTGTTATCGGGTTTTCTCTTCTTTGGGGCGCTCTCTTCACTACTGTTTCCATCTTTAGTCTTCCTCTTTTTTGGTACCTTTTCTTTCCCCAGGAGGCCTTTTCCCTTGCCCCTCTTCAGACAGACCTGCACATGGTTCATAAGGGATTTGTGGAACAAGAATCTCTTCCCACAATGTCCACACTTGAATACGTCTTCCCCATGGATGAGCTTGTGTCTGACCAGAATCTTGAGACGTGTGAACCTCATCTGGCATATAGGACAGGCGAATGGTTTTTCCTCAGTGTCCATTTTTAGCTGTTGCCCACCATCTTCAGACATGTCTTGACCACTGTGTAATTTCAGGTGGGACAAGAGCCTGCCTTTAGTTGAATAGATTTTGCCACATTCCTTACAATGATAAGGCTTCTCTTCCACATCAGCCTGGGGGACTGGATTTTGGACACTGCCAGGTAATGCTCTGTGTACCTTACTATGAAGAACCAGGCTAGCCTTGGTGGAGCAGACTTTATTGCAGTCCTTGCACGTAAAAGGGCTTTGCACACTTCCATCTTTAAGGCTTTGCACCAAGCTAGGTGAGGACCTATGAATCTTTCTATGAAGGACAAAGCTGGCCTTGGTTGAGCAGATGAAGCCACAGACCTTACAAACGAAGGATTTGCTAGAAGATGTCCTGTGCACCTTAGAGTGGAGTACAAAGCTGGCCTTGGTAGAGCAGACTTTATTACAGTCTTGACAAACATAAGGGGGATCCCCAATATTTCCTTTGAGGCCACACAGGAGTGAAGACTTGTGCATTTTACGGTGAAGGATAAGTTTGGCTTTTGTGGTACAAACTTTATGACAGTCCTTGCAAACGAATCCTGGACCACCAACACCTGTTCTAGGGTCCAGGCCATGCACCTTACGATGAAGAACAAGGCTGGCCTTGGTGGAACAGACCTTGTTACAGTCCTTGCAAGTAAAAGGATGTAACGCTGGTTCAGTTTTGATAAGATTGCTCTCGGACACTAATGACATCTCCTTTGTGGTCTCTAGATTTTCCTGATGGCTGCCACTGGGGTCAGAGATGGCTGAAGACTTATGAACTTTACGATGAAGAACAAGGCTAGCCTTAGTGGAGCAGATTTTGCCACAGTCTTTGCACTGGAAAGGCGGCTCTCCCAACTCTTCTTTACAGCTTGCATTCGGCTCATTAGACAAAGTGCCGGGAACTTTGTGCATCTTACGATGTGCATAGAGTCTTGACTTACTGGGAAACACTTTGTCACAGTCTTTACAGGAGAAGGGGCATTCCCCGGTGTGGAGGCGTTCATGGATGACTAGCCGTTCCTTCTGTTTAAAGCTTTTATTACATATTGAACACTGATACGGTTTTAACATCATGAACTGAAGGTTCCTGTGTGTGTACCGATGAAGGATCAGGCTGCCCCTCTGTCGAAATCTGCAAGGACAATCAGGGCAAGCAAAGGGCCGAGCTCCAGCGTGCACACGTCTATGAACACCAAGGTTGTTCCTTTTAGGAAAGGTTTTATTGCACTCTGGACAACGAAAAGGAGGACCTTCAGCATGACTGCCAACGTGAATACTCAAATACTGCTCGGCAGAGAAGCTCTGGGGGCACTGTGTACACGTGAATGGTTGGTCACCTACATGACTTCGCTGGTGACTGAGCAGAAGGTCAAAGCTCGGGAAGATTTCATTGCATTCCAAACACTGGTTTTCGTCCTCCTCTTTAACAGATACTTGAGTTTTGGACGGATCTCCAATATATGGGGACATCTGCTGCTCCTCCACTTTTATAATGTTCTTCTCTCTGTACATACACTTCCTGTTGATTTTTGGTATCCTACCTAATAATTTCTTCTTTGAAAAGTGCAACCCTGAAGAAGAACCTGGGTCACTTTTAGGAGAAGCAGAAAGGTGTTTAAGAAAAGCGGCCTTGCCTTCAGTACCGGAATACAGTGACGGCTCCGAGCTGTAACCGGACTTCTCTTCATTAGGACCCTTCAGATCTTTCTTCTTTCGGGGTTTTCGGGTCAGGCCTTTCACAGCCAACATCATATTCATCCATTTGAGGTCTTTTTTGTGCTTTGCAATGGGCTGGATTTTTCTATTTCTCACAACCTTTGACTGCTTCATTTTCCGTCGCAGAGGAGCCATGCCCTTCTCCTTGGAGACCTTCTCACTTGGGAGGACATCCTCCATGGCACCATCAGGAACTCCTGTGACTTTATTGAGCAGTCTACAGACACGGCACTTCTTAGCCCAGCGACCGGAACGCTTCTTTTTCTGCAGGCGACAACCACAAGACTCGCATTGTGTGGCTGTATGACTCAGCAGGTGAAGTTTCATTGACCGGTTGCATTTAAATATTTTTGCCACACTGTGGGCACAAACGTGGCTGCTTGCCATCGGGGAGGACCATCTGGTCACTTATATCCAATTCAGTAACAGGCTCAGTCTCCTCTTCATCAGGACTAAGCTCGTTCTCACAGCTCACAGAAGACTCTCCTAGAGACGAATTCTGTTGATCAGTCTCAGACTGGGTCCGCTTCTTGGTCTTCTTTAACTGTGGTACTCGGCCACCAACCAGCCGTTCTCGGGTAGGCTTTTGGCAGCTCTTGCATATCTTGGGCTGTTTTGCTCCACTTTTAAGAACAACTTCACAGGTACAGTACAGGGCCTGTATGGCCGGACTCATTTTCTTGCGCTTCCTCATTAGTATAGAGTGGAATGGCTCAGTTCCTCTAGTAACACTTCCTGGCTTAGAGTCCTCTTCTAGACTGGTAGAGCTCAGAAGCTGGTCATTTTCTGGTTCGTTATCAGACAGGCTCTCTAAATCTACCTCGTCCACAAATGGAGATTCACTGTCAGAATCCAGGCTGTCATCCGCGTCATCATCATCTCCACAAGGCACCCTCTCTGCTTTCTTCTGCTGCTTCATCTTCTGGACACACTTATGGCACCTCTTGGGAATGCGCTTGGTTTTGTAATCGAGAGGCACTGGGCATCCACAGCTCAGACATTGTGGTAACGAGTGACATTTCACGTGAAGTGCGAGCAATGCCGATTTTCTAAAGGACTTCTCACACTTTGGACATTTAAACGTTTTTAGGACGGGAGATTCGGCCCTATAGAACGTGCTGTCCTGCGCAGATTCCGTCTCCTGCTTGACATGGAAGTCTGAGAAATCTGGAGAGCCTGGACTGTGACCAGTATCTTCACCAGAGCGACGCTCCTCGCGCTTTGCCTTCAGACGGCATTTATAGCAGTCAGGAAACCAAACCAGCTCTTTTCTGCCTCGTCTCACCCGCCGTCCACACTTCAAACACTGACCCCTGAAGCCCCCTTGTTTGTCGTCCAGGCCCTCTGTATACTCGCTGTCCAGGATTTCAGGTGACAGCATGTCGGAGAGTTCATGTACAGTACTCTCATCATCCACAGACACTGCAGAGAGGTCTTCTTTAGTGGCTTCTTCCAGACTTGGAGCATCAAGTAAAATAGACCCAGTGTCTACAAAATCATCGGCCAGGTCGTTTTCAGTGAGGTCAGCGTTAGACATCTGGATGTACTGCTTGTGTGGGACCTCATGGGAAAGGTCCTTATCGAGGTCATTGTCAACAAGGTCTTTAACATCATCACTGCTCAGCAAACATTTCTCAGATAAATCCTCAAGGTCTGGAGACAGATCTAAAGTGGGTTCCAGAAGACACAATGTTGGCAACAGAGCCTCGACTTTGGGTTTCTCCAGCAGCAAATCATCTTTAAAGTCAGTGTTTGCCATAAGGCTGCTGCTTCTAAACATCTCCTCGCTCTCCATACTTTCTGCTGCATCTTCATCTGGAGGTCCTTGTGATAGGACACGTTCTTGGGCCTGGACACAAGCTGACGTGAGGTTTACCAAGGTCTGAACGCTGAAGGAGACATCTTGACTGTTCTTGTTATTTCCCAAAGATAACTCCTCATCACACGGAGGCAGCAAGTCCCCTGTAGTACCTTCAGTCATGGGCTCAAGGAGACTGACGAGCTTGTCTTCACCCGACTCAACCACTGCCATCTCCTGGGAGGAGGTAATGTTCTCAACATCAACAGATTCAGTGACCTGCACAGAGGTTTGGATGTTCTCATGTGAGAGGGCTTCTATATCAGCAAGGGGAAGCACTTCGGTTGGAGTCGCTACTGGAGCTGTAATCAGATCTCTAAGCTTTTCTTCATTCTCCGATGAGCCGATCTGCCTTATGTTGGAGGAGATGTCAGCCTCCATTTCACTTTTGCTTCTTAAGTTCTCATCTTGTTCTGGGTCTTTGCTCCTCAGAGTTTCGATGTCATGAAGCGTTGAACTCATATCTGGGCCGCTGTTTGGATTCAGCTCTGAGCTGCCATCATTCGTCTGGCAAGGATCATGCGTGACCAGACCAGTCTTATTAGATGCTTCAGGACCATCTTTCAGCAGTGGCTCTTGACATTGGTCTTGAAGGAAGGGCACAGTACTGCTGGCAACATGTGGTATTTTTTCAGGCATGACAGGCTGGCTTGCTGGTCTCTCTAATGAAGAGAGGACTTTCTCACCACTGTCTCTTTTCATAGAAACTGCCTCAAAATCAGATGAGCCAATAGTTCTTTGATCAGCAAAGTCCAGAGACATCCCTAGATTTTGGGACTTCAGTTCTGAAGAGCAGACATCACCGATTCCTTCACTTAGACTGCAGACATTTGCTTCCACTGGACCAGGCCCCAGTTCACTCTTGGATGCTGTCTGATTCTCATTGCTTCCATATTTTGGGTCAACTTTTTCATCATCTACAGGAGTCTTGCAGACTTTGTTGGCTGTAGACGGGTCAGTCTGGAGGGTGTCGTCATGTCCCGAGCTGCCAGGATCTCTAGTACATGAGAGGCTGTCCGCATGAAGCTCATCAGAGTTTGACACACACTCGTTAAGGGTGAGAGGAGTCTGTAGGGTCATACGGTCATCTCCCACTAAGGGCACCTCTTGACTCTTATCGACACTGGTAAGTGGCACCTCTGTACTGTCGAGCTGTTCACCTTCATCAAGGCCAGTGCCCCCCTCATCCTTCTTCTCAGACCGCATATCGTTTTCTATAGCAATGTCCGACTGATCGACACATGAATCACTTAGCTGAGCGCTGCCCTCAGTCAAGTCCAGTGAAAGGCCACTGATTGATGAGGCCATGGGCAGCCATTTCTCCTGCTCATTTGAGGTCACCGGTGCTCCGGAGGAAGTGCTGGCATCTTTTTCTGGGTTGAGGTTTGTAAGAGGCTCGGGTGGCACGGGTTTACTAGGCCTGTCCTCGGTGTGGAGATCATGTAACACCGCAGAATGCTCCCACTGTACAGAGCTGGGATGATCTGGAGCATCAGGGCTCAGTGGAGGAGTCTCAGTCTGATCGGGGCCTGCACTCTTACACGCGGTCACATCTCTTAGGACCGGCTCCTCTGGAACCATCGGATCATCACAAGTTGTCAAGGAGTCTTGGGAAATACTTGGAAGATTTTCCTCCTCTGTGGAATTCTTGGGTAGTTCGTTGGCCGGCTGACATACTGTGTGTTCACTGCTGGTCACATCCTGAATATCTGAGTCACGAGCGGCCTGTGTGGAGAGGACATCTTCTGCATCGTCACTGAGATCAGGCAAAGACTTCGGAGACATGCTGGCACTGGACACAGACTGCATACCACACAAAGGCAGATCGTCCTTCCTTTCACCAGTATCTATAGGCTCAGGAGGTCTGGACACTTCTGCTTCAGGCGAAGGAAGAACCCTTGAATCTTGCATGATCTCGTCTGGCACATTCAGGTGGACAGAACTTGAGGTAGATGCAGCGGAGATCTCGGAGATCCTGGAGTCAGCGATGGGGCTCACATTCTCCACATCCTCCTCCTCTTCCTCGGTTTCCCCAATAGTGTAGGCATTGAAGACTTCGGCCAGGATCTCCAGGGTATTTCCATAGGGGTCGATAAGATGAATGGTGCCGTCAGAAAGCTTTGATATTCTCAACTCAAACTGCGCCTTCTTGTCGGTGCTGTCTGTTCGCTGGCGAGCGGGTGGAGAAGTTCCTTGGGTGCGTCTTGTTACACATTCTCTGGGGGTAACATCTCGGCTGGAGCTCAGTTCTCTCTTGAATTGGACCTTAGAGTTGAGGTGATGGGGGGGCTTTTTGGCTGGAGGAGTCACGTGAATGATATCGGCATCCAGCGAGGACTTGCTGCTCCTGGTGGAAATGACACGAGCAGCAGTTGTCTTAGTCAGTGGCGTCCGGGAGATCCCACCTTCGTGGCTTCTCTCGTGCATCTGTAAGAAGACCTGGTGGTGGAACCCTCTCCCGCAGTGGGTGCACATGAACTGCTTCTTGGTCACATGACTCTGACGATGAGAGTTCAGCTCCAGCTTATTGTCAAACGTTTCGCTGCACTCGATGCACATGTACTGGCCGGTGTCCGTGTTCTGGGGATCAGGCGCTGGCTCAGCCGTAAATCTCTTGGAGGAGCGGGTGCTCCTCTCCATACTCTGCATCCTGCCGGCTCAGGAAGACCTGGAAGGAGAAGAGAAGATGTTATGGCCAGGTCCTGACCGATACACGGGGGGAGCGTCACCAGAAGGACAGGACACCCATTACTTACCCCTGTGCCGACTTCAGCTACGGATCGCTGCTGGTGACACCAGCGTCAGGGGGGTCCAGGCCACACCGGGGGTCCCTGTAAAGATAAGTAATACCATCAGAGGAGAGCACACGGGGGAGGGGCGGACACCCTTATCTCACGAGATTCTGCTTTCTTGCAGGTTCTCAGGGGTTTGAGGAATGGCGGTATCAGACACGACAGCGTTATCAGCGGGGACACGTCGGTATCAGACACGACAGCGTTATCAGCGGGGACACTTCGGTATCAGACACGACAGCGTTATCAGCGGGGACACTTCGGTATCAGACACAACAGCGTTATCAGCGGGGACACTTCGGTATCAGACACAAGCGCTTATCAGCGGGGACACTTCGGTATCAGACACAACAGCGTTATCAGCGGGGACACTTCGGTATCAGACACGACAGCGTTATCAGCGGGGACACTTCGGTATCAGACACGACAGCGTTATCAGCGGGACACTTTCGGTATCAGACACCGACAGCGCGTTATCAGCGGGGACACTTTCGGTATCAGACACGACAGCGTTATCAGCGGGGACACTTCGGTATCAGACACGACAGCGGGGTTATCAGCGGGACACTTCGGTATCAGACACGACAGCGTTATCAGCGGGGACACTTCGGTATCAGACACGACAGCGTTATCAGCGGGGACACTTCGGTATCAGACACGACAGCGTTATCAGGGGACACTTCGGTATCAGACACGACAGCGTTATCAGCGGGGACACTTCGGTATCAGACACGACAGCGTTATCAGCGGGGACACTTCGGTATCAGACACGACAGCGTTATCAGCGGGACACACTTCGGTATCAGACACGTATCAGCGTTATCAGCGGGGACACTTCGGTATCAGACACGACAGCGTTATCAGCGGGGACACTTCGGTATCAGACACGACAGCGTTATCAGCGGGACACTTCGGTATCAGACACGACAGCGTTATCAGCGGGGACACTTCGGTATCAGACACGACACGTTATCAGCGGGGACACTTCGGTATCAGCGACACTGACAGCGTTATCAGCACGGGGACACTTCGGTATCAGACACGACAGCGTTTATCAGCGGGGACACTTCGGTATCAGACACGACAGCGTTATCAGCGGGGACACTTCGGTATCAGACTCAGACAGCGTTATCAGCGGGGACACTCGGTATCAGACACACACGTTATCAGCGGGGACACTTCGGTATCAGAACGACAGCGACAGCGGGGACACTTAATCGGACACGGCGGTATCAGACACGACAGCGTTATCAGCGGGTCAGACACGACAGCGTTTCAGCGGGGACACGGCGGTCTCAGACACGACAGCGTTATCAGCGGGGACACTTCGGTATCAGACACGACAGCGTTATCAGCGGGGACACGGCGGTATCAGACACAACAGCGTTATCAGCGGGGACACTTCGGTATCAGACACGACAGCGTTATCAGCGGGGACACTTCGGTATCAGACACAACAGCGTTATCAGCGGGGACACTTCGGTATCAGACACAACAGCGTTATCAGCGGGGACGCGGCATCCATCCACATGACTCGAGTACCTTTTTCAATCAGTCGTTAGAAACAGAAGTATAACTATAAGGACAAGATACTATGCTCAGGGTACAGAGAGCCGTGACCTAAAGGATTGGGACATTGGTAACTAAAGAGGGTGATGGGTGAAAAAAAGAACTTCATAGATATTGGGGGGCTCCAGAATGAGCTGAAAAGCCGGGGAGCCGACCCATAGATGACCCTGGGAGCCGACCCATAGATGACCCTGGGAGCCGACCCATAGATGATGTGGGTCGGGCGGGGGGGGGGGCCAGGGGAGCCGACCATAGATGACCCTGGGAGCCGACCATAGATGATGTGGGTCGGGCGGGGGGGGGGGCCAGGGAGCCGACCCATTGATGACCCGGAGAGACGACCCATCATAGAATGACGGGGGGGGGGGGGGGCTCACGCACACGACCGCACACACGGATCCACATACACGGCCACCGACACGACACTGGGGGGGGGGGAAGAAGGGACGACACTGGGGGGGAAGAAGGAGACGACACTGGGAGGGGGGGGGGGAGAAGGAGACGACACCTGGGGGGGGGGGAAGAAGGAGACGACACTGGGGAGGGGGGGGGGAAGAAGGAGACGACACTGGGGAGGGGGGGGGGAAGAAGGAGACGACACTGGGAGGGGAAGGAGACGACCTGGGAGGGAAGAAGGAGACGACACTGGGGAGGGGGGGGAAGAAGGAGACGACACTGGGAGGGGGGGGGGGAAGAAGGAGACGACAC
>ONZH01030865.1:0-46596 GCA_900303285.1 Rhinella marina | reverse complement strand
ACAGGCAAAGCAGCGGGATGGTGAGGCTGATAATGGCGGCATCGCCGCTGACCATCTATGTTGACTCTCAAAGTTGCTCAACACCTGGCAGATATCAGACATCCACGTCCACTCCTCATTGTAGACTTGAGGAATCTGAGAGACCTGAACTACCAGTTCTGGTGGAAGTTGACATCTGGCAGTCTACAATCGCTCTGCGCTGCTGGTAAACTCTGGATAACATGTTTAATGTGGAATTCCATCTCGTGGGCACGTCGGCACAACAGTCGGTGAGCGGGCAGTTGTAGGCGGCGCTGCGCTGCCCTGAGAGTGGCAGCATCTGTGGCTAGACTTGCGAAATGCGCACAGATGCGGCGCACCTTGGTGAGCAAATCAGACAGATTGGGGTATGTCTTGAGGAACCGCTGAACTATAGATTGAACACGTGGGCCAGGCATGGCACATGTGTCAGTCTGCCGAGTTGCAGAGCCGCCACCAGGTTTACGCCCGTTGTCACACACAACCATGCCTGGCTTGAGGTTCGCAGTTCCAGCCACACATCGGTCTGCGCCGTGATGCCCTGTAACAGCTCTTGGGCGGTGTGCCTTTTGTCACCTAAGCTCAGCAGTTTGAGCAACGCCTGCTGACCCTTACCCACGGCACTGCTGCTGCGCCTAGAGCTACCAACTGAAGGCGCCATGCCCACGGATGGTAATTCGGTGGAGGAGGAGGAGGAGGAGGGGTCGGAGGAGGAGGAGGCATAGTAGGTCTGAGAGACCGTGACCGAGGTAGGCCCCGCAATCCTCGGTGTGGGCAGTACATGGCGGCCCCAGGGTCATTCTCGGTCCCCAGCCTCCACCAAGTTGACCCAATGTGCCGTCAGTGATATATAGTGTCCCTGCCCGGCAGCGCTTGTCCACGTGTCCATGGTTAGGTGGACCTTCTCAGAAACAGCGTTGGTCAGGGCACGGATGATGTTCTCTGACACGTGCTGGTGTAGGGCTGGGACGGCACATCGGGAAAAATAGTGGCGTCTGGGGACCGAATACCGAGGGGCAGCCACCGCCATGAGATTGCGAAAGGCCTCGGTCTCTACCAGCCTATAGGGCAGCATCTCCAGGCTCAGAAATTTGGAGATGTGGACGTTGAGGGCTTGGGCATGTGGGTGGGTGGAACTGTATTTCCTCTTGCGCTCCAGCGTCTGCTGTAAAGACAGCTGAACGCTGCGCTGGGACACATTGGTGGACACTGTGGAGGATCGTGGAGGCGAAGGTGTGGTTTTCCGGCGGGAGGCGCTCGTGCCGGGGTCTTGGGCAGGGGGTTTACTAGCAGAGGCAGCGAGTGACGCAGGGGGTTGACTAGCAGAGGCAGCGAGTGACACAGGGGAAGGAGCAGTGGTGTGACCCGCAGGAGGTGGTTGAACGGCCTTGGTTCCATTGAGTGGGGTGTTTAGCACTCATATGCCTGCGCATGCTGGTGGTGGTTAGGCTAGTAGTGGTGGCACCCCTGCTGATCCTGGTGTGGCACAGGTCGCACACCACAGTCCGTCGGTCATCCTCACTTTCTTTAAAGAACCTCCAGACTTGCGAACATCTAGGCCTCGCCACGGGAGCTTCACTACGTGAAACAGTTGCTGCTGATGCACCAGCTCTGGCCCTGCTTCTCTCCTCTGGCCACACCACTGCCTCTTCCAACCTGTTCTGGTGCAGCACTCGCCTCCACTTCAGAAACACTGTCTTCACTTGGCTTATCAACCCAGCTTGGGTCAGTCACCTCGTCATCCTCCGATTCCTCAGTCTGCTCCTCCCTCGGAATTCCTCCCCTAACAACAACTTCACCACTGTCTGACAACCGTGTCTCCTCATCGTCCGACACCTCTTTACAAACTTCTTCCACTAACTCAACATTGTCATCATCATCATCATCACCCACAGACTGCGACAGTTGGAAAACTTGGGCATCGGGAACGAGGTCAGCAGCAACCTGAGAAGTGGTTTGTGACTCTGGGAAGGGTCCAGAAACAGTTCCTGAGAGTATGCCGGATCGCATTCCAAATTTTCCTGGGAGGGGGCAGACTGGGGGGAAGGAGGTTGAGGTGGAGGAGCCAGAGGAGTGCTCCCTTGGGTAACGTGGGTGGACTGCGTGGAAGACTGACTGGTGGACAAATTACTTGAAGCATTGTCCGCAATCCACGAGATCAGCTGTTCGCACTGTTGTGGTTTCAACAGTCCTCTACCACGTGTCCCTGTAAGTTGAGACATGAAGCTAGGGAGTGTAACTCTGCGGCGTTCCCCTGCTCCCTCATCAGCAGGTACTGTCTCACCCTGCCCAGGACCACGGCCTCTGCCCCCTGCAGTAATTGAATGCCCACGCCCACGCCCTCGCCCTCGACCCTTAGCCCTGGGGTTCAACATTTTCTGTATATAAGTGTATTATATAAAAAAACAAAACATAAATGGGCCTGGTGTACTGAAACCCACAAACTTGTTCAGTCTGGTTGAATTAAGTGACGTAATAATAATAATAATAATAATATTTATTTATTTATATAGCGCCACCATATTCCGCAGCGCTTTACAAAGTCATCGGGTTCTTGTACAATACAAACATGACTAGCTAATATACAACTGAAACACTAGGAGTGAGGGCCCTGCTTGCAAGAGCTTACAATCTAGGAAGCTTGATAAGCGTGCCTGAAAAGATGTGTTTTTAGGGCACGTTTGAAGGTAGGGAAGTTGTGCATTGACCTAATATTCAGGGGCAGAGCATTCCAGAGAGTAGGAGCAGCTCGAGAAAAGTCTTGGAGACGGGAGTGAGAGGTGCGAATTATGGAGGATGTTAATCTTAGGTCACTAACAGAACGGAGAGCATGAGTAGGGTGGTAGACGGAGATGAGGGAAGAGATGTATGGAGGGGCAGCACTGTGGAGAGCTTTGTGGGTGAGGGTGAGAAGTTTGAACTGTATTCGTGTGCTGGATGGGCAACCAGTGAAGTGACTGGCATAGAATAGTAGCATCACTGTAACGGAGGACAGATAGATGAGCCTGGCAGCAGCATTTAGGGACCAGACTGAAGGGGGGAGGTTTAGAGAGAGGGAGACCGATTAGTAATGTGTTGCAGTAGTCAAGATGAGAGTGAATCATGGCAACAACAAGAGTTTTTGCCGTTTCCACCGTAAGAAAAGGGCGGATTCTGGCAATGTTTTTGAGGTGCAGACGACAAGAGCGTGTAAGTGGTTGAATATGGGGAACAAAGGAAAGATCAGAGTCAAATATGGCCCCGAGACAGCGGGCACGTTGCACCGGAGTTATGGTAGTACCACAGACCAAGATTGAAATATCAAGATTAGGTGGGTTAGAAGATGATGGAAAGACAAGAAGTTCAGTTTTGGAGAGGTTTAGTTTTAGATACAGAGAGGACATGATGTTAGAGACAGCTGCCAGACAATTACTGGTGTTTTGGAGTAAAGCAGGGGTGATTTCAGGGGATGAAGTATATAGCTGGGTGTCATCAGCATAGAGATGGTACTGAAAGCCGAATCTAGTCTGTCAAATGGGGGCTGTATAGAGGGAGAAGAGTAGAGGACCTAGTACTGAGCCCTGGGGAACGCCAACATCAAGAGGAAGAGGAGAAGAAGAAGAGCCAGCGAAGGATACACTAAAGGATAGATAGATAGGAAGAGAACCAAGAGAGAGCAGTGTCTTTAAGGCCAATCGAGTGGAGCATGGTGAGGAGGAGTTTATGGTCTACTGTGTCAAATGCTGCAGAGAGATCCAGAAGAATCAGTAGAGAATAATCCCCATTTCTTTTTGCTGTTAGATCATTAGACACTTTAGTAAGGGCAGTTTCTGTAGAGTGAAGAGGGCGAAAGGCAGATAGTAAGGGGTCAAGAAGAGAGTTTGCAGAGAGATAGCTTATTAAGCGAGAGTAGACAAGACATTCAAGGAGATGAAAGGGAGATTAGAAACCGGTCGGTACTTAGCAGCACAGGTCGGGTCAAGAGATGGTTTTTTTAGTAGTGGGGTTATAACAGAGTGTTTGAAAGAGGAGGGAAAAATACCAGAAGAGAGAGAGAGGTTAAAAATTGTAGTTAGGTGAGTGATGACAGCCGGGGAGAGGGACTGGAGGAGGTGTGATGGAATAGGATCGCTGCTACAGGTCGTGGGCCGAGAAGAAGAGAGAAGCCTGGAGACTTCTTCCTCTGTTATAGGGTCAAAAGAGGAGAGAGAGCAGGTGGAGGAATGAGAGGGAGGAGGATTGAGATTTGGGGACTGGGAGATTATTTCCTGCCGGATGCTGGCAATCTTGTCCCTGAAGTAGGTGGCCAAGCCATCAGCGCAGAGGTCAGAGATGGGTTCTGGAATTTTGGCGCTTAGAAGGGAATGAAAAGTGTCAAAAAGTCGTTTTGGGTTATTTGAGAGTGAGGAGATGAGAGGTGAAGTACTGTTGTTTTGCAATGTTGAGAGCCGAATTGTATGTTTTGAGTATAAATTTATAATGGAGGAAGTCTGCTGATATTGGTGATTTTCTCCATAGGCTTTCTGCACATCTGGAGCAGCGCTGGAGAAAACGTGTTTCTGATGTATGCCAGGGCTGCCGTGTTCTGCGTCGGGAGGGTCGGATTGATATTGGAGCAACTTCATCTAGGGTGGTTTTGAGGGTCTGGTTGTAGTGATTGGCAGCCAAGTCTGGACAGGAGAGGGAAGAGATTGGGATAAGGGCTAATTGCAGGGTGTTAATAAGCTGCTGGCAGTTAATGGTGTGTAGGTTTCTGTAAGTGGTGAAAAGTAGGACTGTCAGGAGAAGAGTGAGAGGTCTTAATAGTAAAGGAAAGAAGATTGTGGTCAGAAAGTGGGAAGGGTGAGTTACTAAAGTTTAGAACTGAGCAGTGACAGAAGACTAGATCCAGTGTATTGCCCTGTTCATGTGTGGCAGAGGAGGTAAGTTGTGATAGGCCAAGAGAGGAGGTTAAAGGGGTTGTCTCATCTTGCCCTAATGGGGATATCGCTAGGATATGCCCCCATTGTCTTATAGGTGCGGGTCCCACCGCTGGGACCCGCACCTATATCGAGAAGGGGCCCCGAAGCGAACGGGCGCACTGCGCATGCGCAGCCGCCTCCATTCATTTTCAATGTGGCGGCGAAGAAGCGAGCGCTGGTCGGCTATTTTCCGTCGGCTCCCAAGAAATGAATAGAGCGGTGGCCGCGCAAGTGCGCTCTTCATTTTCAGGCCAGACCGGAGTCCTCCAGGTTCTCGAAGGTGGTCCCAAGGGAGCACCTATAAAATGGGGGCATATCCTAGGCCCCCATTAGGCAAGATGAGAAACCCTTTAAAGAAAGAAGGTGAGCGGCTGAAGGGGAGATAGGATCATCAATGGGGATATTAAAATCACCCATAATAAGAGTTGGTGATTCAGAAGATAGGAAGTGAGGAAGACAAGCTGCGAAGTGATCCAGGAATTGGTGAGGGGAGCCTGGGGGACGTAATCATAAGCCTGGGGGTCGTAAAGAAAGTGTCACCTGGACAGAATATATGGATTGGAGTGAGTGTACTGAACTGTGACACACAGAAAGGTTCCACACTGCTGTGTGCAATGGATTTGTGTCACTGAGATAGAACATTACAAAAAACTATTTTTTTAATATATATTTTTTTTTAATATTTTTTTTTTTTAGTTTTGTTTTTTTTGGAACGTGACGTGCAGAAACTATTGTAGACCTAACTCACACCCTGCTGACGGTGGCTATTTAGACTGCGACCCAGACAAATGTCGCACAGAGATTTTTGGGATCAAGCTATATACGTGAGAGCAAAAGACCTGGTTGGATTAAGTGACGTACAGAAAGTGTCACCTGGACAGAAAATACGGATTGGAGTGAGTGGACTGAACTGTGACACACAGAATGGTTCCACACTGCTGTGTGCAATGGATTTGTATCACTGAGATATAACAATAAAAAAAAATAGGGGGGGTTATATATGGCGATAGCTGCACTACTAGTGCCAGCCAAGCCAGGAGACAAAAAAAAATAAAAAGTGTCTTGTAGCCCTTAGAAGGGCTGTTGGGTTCTTTGTGGGTGATTCATGCCTAACAGAGAACTAAATCCAGGCCCTAACACTGTCCCTGAAAGGCAGCAGCTCTATCCCTAACGACATCCAGACGGCATCTGAGCCGAGCACCGCGGCCAGTCACTAGTATATTCCAGGGTCACCTGATCAGGCCAGCCAACCCCTGCTATCGACATGTAAGGGCCCCACGTGATGCTGGGTGTACCGCAGAGTCTCCTGGCTTGTGATTGGCTGAGTTTATAGGCGCCAGAAAAGCACGATGCGGAAGTTGCCATTTCCTCGAGCATGGCGAGATACTCGTCCGAGCAGCGAGCACTTACGAGTACCCTAATACTCGAACGAGCACCAAGCTCGGATGAGTATGCTCGCTCATCTCTAGTAGATAAGGTAATACCGCCATCACCTCTGGGCAGAGTCCAGGAAACATTTTGTTAAATTGTGAAAAGAAACCCTAGTGAGAGTAGGAGTAGTACATTTAATACTATGCAGATAATCCCAAACCTCGAGTGCTGTGAGCAAAGCAAACACTTTAAATCCACATAATAGACTGGGAAATTTTTTTATGGTGGTCTATATATCAAAGGGATGCTTCAGAAGTTATCTCCTCCACACAGGACTAGATATTAAACCTGATTAGATGTCACCCTTGATATGAAATGAGGATCGGGATGTGTTTGATCTCTCCGTAGCTGAAGCTTTTCGAGGGGCTATGGAGATCCTCTTCTGATGTATTGCCCCCTTAGTCAATGTTATTACTTTATTAAAATTACCTCCCCCGGGAGAACCTTCATGAGATAATGTACAACCAGGCGCCGGAACGCGCCTTCACTGGAGATATTTACCGGATATTATACAATATTTCCAGGCGTTCTCCAGAAAACTCTTCATTTGTTGGCATCACACTGTGTCATAAGGAGCATTGGTAAGACGAATGCACTGTACAGGGTATAACCGGCTACTCCTAACGTGGTAGATTACACAGTAATAGCATATTCATCCACCGTAATAGAGTCATCATTAGACAGGAACACGATGGGTTAATTACATTATTAGGGTACTGTATGGCGGTATTATATTGGCATATAATAGCTTAGTTACTGTACGTATAGAGAGAATATATAGTGGCATTACTAAGGCACTGCATGATATCATCATTCTGTTAGGCAGTATACAGCAGTACTGTAAGGGCACTATGTGGAAATATTATTTGCTCATTTCATAGCTCAGTTACTTAGGCAGAATATGATGGGATTATTTGAGCACTGCATGGTATTATTCTTTGGGCACATTATGATGATATTGAGAACTGCATGGAATTATTCTTTGGCCATTACAACTCTCTTATGTGGTCACTGTACGGCAGTTTTATTATGGCACTGTTTGGCAGTATTATTTGGGCATACAATCGCTCTATTATTTAGGCAGCACAAGGTGGTATTATTTGAGCACTTCATAGTATTATTCTTTGGGCACATTATGATGACATTGAGAACTGCATGGTGTTCTTCTTTGGTCATATTACGACTCTCTCATGTAGTCAGTGTATGGTGATTTTATTGGGGCACTGTTTGGCAGTATTTGTGGGCATACGATAGCTGTGTTATTTAGGCAGCACATGGTGGTATTATTTGATGACTTTGTGGTATTATTCTTTGGGCACATTATGGTGGTATTATTTCAGAACTGCATGGTGTTCTTTTTGGCCACGTTGTTAGGGTACTGTACAGCAGTATTATTTAGTCATGTTCAAGCTCATTTATTTGTATGGAGGTTCTATTAGGGCACTGTTTATCAGCATTATTGGACATATAACAGCTTTGTTATTATAGCAGTGTATTGTTGTATTATTGAGTGTGGCATAGTATTATTCTTTGAGCATAATATGGTGTTTTATTTGACCACTGTGTGGTATTATTTTTGGGCACTTTTTTACCGCCATGCAGAGATCAAATCAGAGTTAAATCTACACTACTACTATACAATAACTATTGCAGCCAAAAATACAGCCATACAGGGGAGAGGTCAAGCTCAGATCTAGACTACCACTCAGGGGCGTAGCTATAGCCTCATGGGCCCTGGTGCAAGAGTTCAGCTTGGGCCCCCCTTGCCTCAGTGCTTTGTGTGTCTTCCTATGTGGCACAAGGGTCTTTGGGCCCCTCAGGCTCCTGGGCCTGGTAGCGACTGCTACCTCTGCACCCCCTATAGCTACACCCCTGCTACCACTGTACAAGAAGTATTATAGCCAAATATACCGCCAAACAGGGACCATATGCAGGTCAGCACATACCCTGTATTCCATAATACCACAGCATACAAATCACGAATGATGGTTGAAGCCAGTGACCCAGGTCTTCCTGATCAATTCCATTAGGTTGCTATTTTTAAAGTCTGATGTGAAAAGTTTTGCAGGCGCGGTGACCCACTGGACAATAAAATCACTTTAGAGCGGTAAACCCGCTTGATTAGTAGAGGGCACTTGCATGGTTGGGGACATGGCTGCAGACATGTGAGTGAGGTTTTTTTCCATTGTGCACAGGTTCCAACCATCGGGGTTGTTGGCTCCTAGGCTGGACAGTCCCTTTACGTACCAAAGCTAGTATCCATAAGGGGTTAAATTCATAAACCATTCTGTGGGATAAATATTTGCACTACCAGAAAATGAGACAACTCCTGGAAAACTTAATGCAATTAAGCTGAGTATAAACCGCTCGTGGTGCTCGGTCAATGATCACACAAGGTGGTGTAACGACTTTAGTTCTGAACAGACAAAGACAGTGAGCCTTAAGGCTAGAACCCAGCCCTCTTTCTCTACCTACTTGCAGTACAAGTCTAGATAGCTAGACCGCAACTGGTTGGCTGTCTCTACACTATATAAGTGCAGAGAAAATCTGACAAACAAAGACAGACAGACACAATATCGTCAGAAATGGGTCAGAGCCAGACAGGCTATGCAGTACCAAAATGTGAGACAGAGAGTGGTCAGAAGACAAGCCCGGGTCAGAGACACAGAGAAATCAATCAGCAATGTGAAAACAGGGAACAAGGTACCTAGCTAGCAAGCTAAACGAAGACTATCACTGGCAGCAGTATAAGGCCAGGAAGGGTTTTACATAGAGCATCGAGTCCCTGGATCAGGACCTGATAAGTCCATGACTCGGTGCTCCATTAGTCAGAACACTAGCACACAGAATTAGAGCAGCTGAGCAATCAGGCCACTGCTAATCTCCTCAAGCACATGCCCGCTGTGGGGAGAAACAAAGAATTGCATCCTGTTGCTAAGGATGTGGTCGCATCACCAGGGGGCATGGTTCAGCAGTACATCTCTCCCAGCTTGGCTATGCTGAGGCTGGAGCCCAGACAGTTAAGTTTGTTACAGGTGATGCCCCTTTATATTGGGATCTGCAGCAGGGTATATGTTGGGGTCACATTAATACTCGGTTGCATCCCCCCCTTGCTGTGATATAGGCGGCCACACTGACATGGTATTGGTAATACAGGTGCTGGAGATACTCTGTGGTATCGGTCATACAGATGCTGAATATCCTCGTCTGGTGGTTCTACTGATGATGGATATCCTTCTGTCATGGTAGTCACAAAGATGCTGGATATCCTTCTCTGGTGCTGGTCATACAGATGCTGGATATCCTCCTGTGATGGTAGTCATACAGATACTGAATATCCTCCTCTGGTGGGGGTCCTACAGACGCAGGATATCCTCCTGTCATGGTAGTAATACAGGTGCTGGATATCCTTTTCTGGTGCTGGTCATACAGATGCTGGATATCCTCCGGTGGTGGCGGTCATACAGAGGATGAATATCCTTCTGTGGTGGTGGTTATACACATGCTGGATATCCCCTTGTGGTGGAGGTCATACAGATGCTAGATATCCTTCTCTGGTACTGGTCATACAGATTCTGGATATCCTCCTGTGATGGAGGTCATACAGATGCTGGATATCCTTCTCTGGTGGTGGTCATACAGATGCTGGATATCCTTCTCTGGTGGAGGTCATACATATGCTGGATATCCTTCTCTGGTGGAGGTCATACAGATGCTGGATATCCCCTTGTGGTGGAGGTCATACAGATGCTAGATATCCTTCTCTGGTACTGGTCATACAGATTCTGGATATCCTCCTGTGATGGAGGTCATACAGATGCTGGATATCCTTCTCTGGTGGTGGTCATACAGATGCTGGATATCCTTCTCTGGTGGAGGTCATACATATGCTGGATATCCTTCTCTGGTGGTGGTCATACAGATGCTGGATATCCCCTTGTGGTGGAGGTCATACAGATGCTAGATATCCTTCTCTGGTACTGGTCATACAGATTCTGGATATCCTCCTGTGATGGAGGTCATACAGATGCTGGATATCCTTCTCTGGTGGTGGTCATACAGATGTTGGATATCCTTCTCTGGTGGAGGTCATGCAGATGTTGGATATCCTTCTCTGGTGGAGGTCATGCAGATGTTGGATATCCCCTTGTGGTAGAAGTCATACAGATGCTGGATATCCTTCTCAGGTGCTGGTCATACAGATGCTGGATATCCCCTTGTGGTGGAGGTCATACAGATGTTGGATATCATTCTCTGGTGCTGGTCATACAGATGTTGGATATCCCCTTGTGGTGGAGGTCATACAGATGTTGGATATCCTTCTCTGGTGGTGGTCATACAGATGTTGGATATCCTTCTCTGGTGGAGGTCAGACAGATGTTGGATATCCTTCTCTGGTGGAGGTCAGACAGATGTTGGATATCCTTCTCTGGTGGTGGTCATACAGATGCTGGATATCCCCTTGTGGTAGAAGTCATACAGATGCTGGATATCACCTTGTGGTAGAAGTCATACAGATGCTGGATATCCCCTTGTGGTAGAAGTCATACAGATGCTGAATATCCTTCTGTGGTGGTGGTCATACACATGCTGGATATCCCCTTGTGGTGGAGGTCATACAGATGCTAGATATCCTTCTCTGGTACTGGTCATACAGATTCTGGATATCCTCTTGTGATGGAGGTCATACAGATGCTGGATATCCTTCTCTGGTGGTGGTAATACAGATGCTGGATATCCTTCTCTGGTGGTGGTCATACAGATGTTGGATATCCTTCTCTGGTGGAGGTCATACAGATGTTGGATATCCCCTTGTGGTAGAAGTCATACAGATGCTGGATATCCTTCTCAGGTGCTGGTCATACAGATGCTGGATATCCCCTTGTGGTGGAGGTCATACAGATGTTGGATATCATTCTCTGGTGCTGGTCATACAGATTTTGGATATCCCCTTGTGGTTGAGGTCATACAGATTTTGGATATCCTTCTCTGGTGGAGGTCATACAGATGTTGGATATCCTTCTCTGGTGGAGGTCATACAGATGCTAGATATCCTTCTCTGGTACTGATCATACAGATTCTGGATATCCTCCTGTGATGGAGGTCATACATATTCTGGATATCCTTCTCTGGTGGAGGTCATACAGCTCGGGAGTGAGATGGTGTTGTCTTGTTGCATGTTCCTGAGTCATAAAAGGGCAGTAGGACTGGTATCACAATGCCCTGGACATATCGACGGCTATTCAATGTCCCCACCACAAATACCAGATGGGAATGGTAATGGTAGCTAATGACGCCCCACACCATGACGTCTGGTGCTGGTCCTGTGGTTCTCCGCACTATGAATGATGGCAGTAGGCGCTCTTCAGCCCTCAAACTGTGACACTGGTAAACAATAATTTGGAAATCAGGTGTTCCCTTTGGTAGAGGATAGAAAACAACATAAAAAATGAGACGTGAATATTTTTTTACCGTCTACTATATACATATAATTTTGCAATGATTTTTTTTAGTGTATATTTAAAGTGTATCCTAAAACTAAACTGCAAGGAGGCCATTTTTATTGCAAAAGTATAAATGTAAAATCCAAAAACGCTCGCGGCCTCATTACATTGTAATGTTGTTGGTGAAACATAAAACTGTCGCTAAGGGACAAAGACTCCAGCGACTCCTAAAACTGGGATAAAGCGTTTTTATCGTACAATAGCCACGTGTTCATCATGTTTATTAATCTGGATGCAGAAGTTTATGGCGCCAATATTATTTTCATGTCTTTACTAAAGGGAATTAACTATTTTTAGCATTTGCTTCATGCTAATTGTGAAATTAAAAACAGAACAAAAAACACCAATCATGTAAAATAATTAAAAAAAAAATTTAAACAAAAAAAATCCCAGTAAATTTTTCTTGGCTCACAGTAATGGAGTCCCTCTAGGCTTCTTTGAGTGGCCATAGCTCTGGCAGGTGGGGGGAGGGGCCACTCAAACTGCCCAAAGATTTGATGTGCCTTGTGATGCTGTCTTTTTTTTTTTATTACAAATTGTATTGATTGCCTTTTATTTGTTTAAGGATCCCGGGCACATATATGTAGTATTTGCTAGAAGGACAGGCTTTAGTAAGGTCACACCACCAATTGTGTGCAGGTTCTGAAGTTACAGTAGATGGCAGAGGAGCAAGGCTCTACAGAGAAAGAGAGTGCAAGGTCTGGGGTCTGTTTATATTCCTGGTTCTCTCTTTATTCATGGGTCGGCTCTGGGGTCTGCATTCTAGGGTCTCCTCTGGGGTCTGTTTATATTCCTGGTTCTCTCTTTATTCATGGGTCGGCTCTGGGGTCTGCATTCTAGGGTCTCCCCTAGGGTCTATTTATATTCCTGGTTCTCTCTTTATTCATGGGTCGGCTCTGGGGTCTGCATTCTAGGGTCTCCTCTGGGGTCTGTTTATATTCCTGGTTCTCTCTTTATTCAGGAGTCTGGTCTGGGGTCGGTATTTATTCTAGTGTCTCCTCTGGGCCAGTTTATATTCCTGGTTCTCTATTTATTCAGGGGTCGGCTCTTGAAGTAGGAATTTATTCTGTTATCTCATCTGGGGCCGGTTTATATTCCTGGGTCTTTATTTATTCTGGAGTCTCCTCTTGTGTCTGTTTATATTCCTGGTTCTCTCTTTTTTCTGGAGTCTGGTCTGGGGTCTCTATTTATTCTGGGGTCTCCTCTGGGGTCTGTTGATATTCCTTGTTCTCTATTTATTCTGGGGTCTGCTCTGGGGTCTGTATTCATTCTAAGGTCTCCTCTTGGGTCTGTTTATGTTCCTGGTTCTCTCTTTATTCTGTAGTCTTGTCTGGGGTCTATATTTATTTTGGGGTTTGCTCAGGGGTCAGTTCATATTCCTCGTTCTCTATTTATTCTGGGGTCTGCTCTGGGGTCTGTATTCATTCTAAGGTCTCCTTTTGGGTCTGTTTATGTTCCTGGTTCTCTCTTTATTCTGGAGTCTGGTCTGGGGTCTATATTTATTTTGGGGTTTGCTCAGGGGTCAGTTCATATTCCTCGTTCTCTATTTATTCTGGGGTCTGCTCCGGGGTCTGTATTCATTCTAAGGTCTCCTCTGGGGCCGGTTTATATTCCTGGTTCTCTCTTTTTTCTGGAGTCTGGTCTGGGGTCTCTATTTATTCTGGGGTCTCCTCTGGGGTCTGTTTATATTCCTTGTTCTCTATTTATTCTGTGGTCTGCTCTGGGGTCTGTATTCATTCTAAGGTCTCCTCTTGGGTCTGTTTATGTTCCTGGTTCTCTCTTTTTTCTGGAGTCTGGTCTGGGGTCTCTATTTATTCTGGGGTCTCCTCTGGGGTCTGTTTATTTTCCTGGTTCTCTCTTTATTCAGGGGTCTGCTCTGGGGTCTGTATTTATTCTAGGGTTTGGTTTGGGGTCTCACTTTATTTTCATTACTGTAAAATTGAGTGATGACTGCAGATGTGGGGGGAAAAGAAGTCTGGTCAGCCTGCTCTGCAGTGTAGAATTTAGTAGAAGTCGTCATGATGGTCTGGGCTGGATGAAGAAAAGGTAATGTCTGCAATCAGAGGAGAGTTAAAGGGGTTATCCAAGTTATTTTTATTGATGATTTATTTATAGGATAGGTCATCAATATCAGATTGGCAGGGGTCCAACAAGCGACATCCCCACTGATCAGCTGTTTGAGGAGAAACAACAAGAAGTTTATAAGATGTAGCCATCCCATTGAAGTGAATCGGAAGGTTTCTTGTGCGTGCCTTCTACATACATGCACACTCACCCTAGTCTACATGCACACACACTCACACCTATAAACACCTTCATACACACACACAGTACATACACAAACTCACAATGATATTAGCACAGATTTACCCATACATCGGTTATACCTGCAGCATCTGAGATTTGCTGCAGCAGTAACTGTGACCTTAATTTGTGTAACGATTAATATTGGGGAAAGCCTCTGGCCGGTGTCGGTGGATTATACTGTGTAAATATAAAATCTGTCGATTGACCTTCATTTGCCATAAATAAGAGAAATCCTAAAAAATATTAATATGTCCAGTCAGCATTAAGCATGCACTTTAGTAATTTGGTGAAACTGTCAATGAAATTTGCAGTAATCTGTCCGAGCGGTGACCCCGCGAAAGACACGGAAGAATTCATTCATGACCATGTATGAGGTGTGGCACCAACTACAGCAAATCAGATTTAGGAAATTGACATGAAATCTGATAATTTTGATAATTTGTTAGTTCTGATCTAGCAAGGTTCTGGATTGTGATATTATCAATCATCTGCAACTGATTTTTGCACCTGATGATTTTTGCATTAAATTACTACTGATCTGATCTTGACAGTGATCTAACTTCAACCTGACATTGACTTGACATTGACCCACCACAAAAGCTGACCCAACCCTGACACTGATCTAATATCGACTTCATACTGAGGCTGATTCAACCCTAATGTTGACCTAAAACCAACCTTACATTAACATTATATTGATCAACCACTGAGGCTGACCTGACCCTTATAGTACAGTACCTGACTCTGACCTTCCATTAACTTGAATTGACCAATCACTAAAGCTGACGTGCTGACCTACCAATGATCTGATGGTGACCTTCCATTGACTTGACATTGACTGCTGCTGAGGCTGACCCAACATTGACATTATGTTGGCTTGATATTGACCCATTGGTGAGGCTTTTTTGACTCCGCCATTGACCTAATGTCAATCTTATATTGACCCACTGCTAGAGATGGTAAGACCCCAAAACTGACTTCAGACCGCTGAGGCTGCTCAGACTCCATCAATGACCTAATACTGACCTTACATTAACTTGACATTGATCAACCACTAAGGCATACCTACCACTGACATGACATTGGTCACAACTGAGACTGACCCAGTCGTGAACACTGACATTATATTGGCTTGACATTGACCCAGTACTGAGGCTTTTTGACTCCAGCATTGATCTAATGCCAACCTTACATAGAAATGGACTCACTATGATAGCTGATATACAGTATGTAACCCTAAAACTAACCTAAGATCTTCTGCTCAGACAGAAGACCAGTAGAGATGAAAGAATCTATTCGCCGCTTCGCATATTTGTTACAAATCTTCCTTATTTCCTACTCCAAAGGGAATTGGATTTCTCCAGATTCACTTTGTACGATTCTTAAATTGTACAAAGCAAATGCTATGTATGCATTCTTCTTGCCCCCCGGCCACCAGAAGCGGGAAAATGACGATACACCCCCTCAAGAGCGGGAAAGTGAAGATACGCCCCACTCAAAAGCGGTAAAAACCAGCCTGGCCCACCGGGAACTATCTATTTGCAAGTATAGGGAGTGAAGACTCCTCCCTCTTTACTCCGCCCTCCTCTCCAGTTCAAGCCAGCGGTGAACAAGGCAGCATGGTGAAACAACCACGACCAAAGGTGGGAGAGATGGTGTGATATTTTTCCTCCCCCCCTCCTTCTCAGGTTATTTGGGAACCCCCTTTACAAAAAGGGTTCTCTATTTGCTGCTATTTTATATTATCCATGTGGATTACACATTACCTGTTTGGATTACAAAATTACCTCATGTGGATTACAATAGAATTTTGGACTGTGTTCCAGTGTTTTATGCCAAGCAGCCATGAGGAAAGACTCAAACGTATATCTGAGCCTATTATGCTTGCAAATGTGAAATTGATTACACTAAAATGTTTGCATACTCATGTCTTTGCAGTATTTTAGCAATAATGTTTTTATAGGTTCAGCAACGTTCACGCACTTTAGCCCATTGTGTGTATTCTTTTTCAGGTACTGCAATGTGTCCTATTATGCACTTATTGTACAGTATTTTTGGTAAACTATGCAATTAGCCGGATAGCTAGCAGTGAGCACCTTACTTTTCTACCTCATATGGATTGCCTCTGAGGACTGTACGCCGCGGCCTAGCCTCGTGCATGCGTATGACGCAATCGCGAGACAATAGTACGCTAAGGATTCATACGCACTTTGTACGCTAATACTTACACATTCAGTTCAGTAGCGTACTTTTAACAACGGTTAGACTGTATGTTCGTAATTTGTGCAGGAATGTTTGCAGAACAACGATTATTTTTTAATGCAACTGCGACCGAATAAATTTGTATTATGAACGAATCTTATTAAAAATTTGTTGATTATTCCCCGAAGCAAATTTTTGAAGATTCATTCATCTCTAAAGACCAGTCTGAAAATATCAGCAGATCAAAAAAAAAAGCAGGTGTCATGCTTCCTAGCACCAGCACTACCTTGTTTAATCACTTTATGGTCAAGGTCACATTCGTGAGACCACCTCCAGTTGGTCATTGACAAACTAGTAATGTTTTGACCTAGACAACTCCTTTAAAGAGGACCTCTCCCCGCTCCTGACACGCCTGTTTTAATCACTTCATGCATTCCCCATGTAATAACAAGTCTGGAACATCTATTCTTATGGCTCTATGTTGTGCTGTTATGAATGAATTGCTATTTGTCTTCAGTAAGGGAACAGAGGGGAGGTAACCTGTTGGGGGCGTGTACCTGCACAGACTGAACATGGCAGCTCTGATTGGCTAGAGTCAGACTGTGCAGGGACACACCCCCAACTGGTCACCTCCCCTCTGTTCCTTTACTGAAGGCAAATAGCAATTCATTCATAACTTCTAGTGCAAATAATAAAGGAATGGCACAACATGGAGCCATAAGAATAGATGTTCCAAAATTGTTAGTACGTGGGGAATGCATGGAGCTATTAAAACAGGCGTCAGGAGTGGTGAAAGGTCCTCTTTAAGTAGAATGATCTTCAATGGGACTGAGCTGTGAAAAAAGGCAGAGGTCATAGATAGAGATGATACTGTTTCTGAAAATATAAACTATTTTTTTTCCAATCCCATAGATGCCTTTACTTAGTGTTACATTGTATCTGCATACCAGCCATAGATTACATTGTGTACTGATATCTCATGTGCAAATCTCCTGGAGCTACTTCAGATGGAACCACGTAGACTCACCCTGGAGGTAATTATCCTCAAATCTTCTCATCGTCGTGACCAGGAAAAGCAATATCAGATCATCTCCCCTTTAATATGCAGCAGCCGAAGTAAATATATTTTTTTTGTCTTTTGGGAGAACAAATTATTTCTCTAATTGTTTCCCTGTTGAGAACAAAATAATGTTTTACTGCCGCAATTTCTTCCATGTGTCTCAGCACTCAATATTTAGACAGTTGTAAGACGGAATCAATCAGACTATCAAATTTGGAATATGTATCACCAGTATAGAAGGTATTTTCATCAAATCAACTGTATTGCTGTATGTGGAGCGTCAGAGTATATAGAGTGCTGAGAAGAAGTATTTGCACCCCTCTAGTGGTCCCTATTTATTCTATATCTGGCACACTCAGTGGCTTCAAATCATAAATCCATTTAAGTTCTTTTTGTTCTTTTTGTTAATTTTTGTTCTTTTTTTAGTGCCCGGACCCGCTACCAAGTGAATTGGCCGAATTGGGTGAGAAGAATGCACTTATGACACATGGTTATTGGATCTGATATATGTGTTTTAATTTGATATATGGTTGGCTATTTGACTTTGGGATTATGGGATGTTTATACGAGATGTTTACATAATATGCTAATCTTGATAAGACACACCCACTATGATTGGTTTACACCCTCACTAGGGTCTATAAAAGATTTACTTTATACCTGTTCATTTGCTTGATAAAGTCTCAATGGAGCCGAAACGTCGCCATTATGCTGTTGTCTGCTGTATGAGCTTACAATAAACACCAAGTCTGCTTCAACTACTGGAGTGCTGCGGATTACTATATATGCATTGATGCAGGACCTTGAAGCCAGGACCTGGACACTGCGTGCACCCTACATCCCTATATGAGGATTCAAATTATATCATCAGATACTGAAAACCTGAATGCTGGTGCTGCTGTGCTGCTTCTACCCATACTTTGAACCTTTCCTCTGGATAGGTCATCAGTATCTGATCGGTGGAGGTCTGACACCTAGGACCCCCGCCGATCAGCTGTTCAATTAACCAAATTAAATGAATGTTACACTGAGTTCACATTAGTCATTTTTACAGGTTGGACTTAATGGACTTGTGTCTTTTTCCAACCTAAACAACTATGTAACTATGTAGTCAGACGGAGACCACAAGAGTGTTTAGTGGCCCTTAGAGCCTATGGGTGATGGATGCCAATGTTAGGCGTCTGTCACAGCCTCTCTTAAATGTATATATCTGATGCTTTTCCCAGGCAAAAAACAGTCATGTAAACATGAGGCTCAGTAAAGCCCTCTGTACATCCTGTTCGGCCTGTTATCCTGCAAGTTGATCCAAAGAAAGGCAAAAAACCTCTGTGAGGTAGAAGCCAATTTTCCTCACTTTAGGGGAAAACATTCCTTCCCGACTCAATCAGGCATCAGAATAACTCCCTGGATCAACGACCCCTCTCTAGTAACTATAACCTGTAATATTATTACCCTCCAGAAATACATCCAGGTCCCTCCTGATCTCTTATAGTGAACTTACCATCACCACCTCCTCAGGGAGAGAGTTCCATAGTCTCACTGCTCTTAAAGTAAAGAGTCCATAATCTCACTGCTCTTACAGTAAAGAGTCCATAGTCTCACTGCTCTTACAGTAAAGAGTCCATAGTCTCACTGCTCTTACAGTAAAGAGTCCATAGTCTCACTGCTCTTACAATAAAGAGTCCATAGTCTCACTGCTCTTACCGTAAAGAATCCATAGTCTCACTGTTCTTACAGTAAAGAGTCCATAGTCTCACTGCTCTTACAGTAAAGAGTCCATAGTCTCACTGCTCTTACAGTAAAGAGTCCACAGTCTCACTGCTCTTACCGTAAAGAGTCCATAGTCTCACTGTTCTTACCATAAAGAGTCCATAGTCTCACTACTCTTACAGTAAAGAGTCCATAGTCTCACTGCTCTTACCGTAAAGAGTCCATAGTCTCACTGCTCTTACCGTAAAGAGTCCATAGTCTCACTGCTCTTACCGTAAAGAGTCCATAGTCTCACTGTTCTTACCATAAAGAGTCCATAGTCTCACTACTCTTACAGTAAAGAGTCCATAGTCTCACTGCTCTTACCGTAAAGAGTCCATAGTCTCACTGCTCTTACCGTAAAGAGTCCATAGTCTCACTGCTCTTACCATAAAGAGTCCATAGTCTCACTGCTCTTACAGTAAAGAGTCCATAGTATCACTGCTCTTACAGTAAAGAGTCTATAGTCTCACTGCTCTTATAGTAAAGAGTCCATAGTCTCACTGCTCTTACAGTAAAGAGTCCATAGTCTCACTGCTCTTACAGTAAAGAGTCCATAGTATCACTGCTCTTACAGTAAAGAGTCCATAGTCCTCACTGCTCTTACAGTAAACAGTCCATAGTCTCACTGCTCTTACAGTAAAGAGTCCACAGTCTCACTGCCCTTACAGTAAGAGTCAAGTTCCCAGTAGTCCAGTCCACTGCTCTTACAGTAGAGAGTCCATAGTCTCACTGCTCTTACAGTAAAGAGTTCCATAGTCTCACTGCTCTTACAGTAAAGAGTCCATAGTCTCACTGCTCTTACTGTAAAGAGTCCATAGTCTCACTGCTCTTACAGTAAAGAGTTCCATAGTCTCACTGCTCTTACTGTAAAGAGTCCATAGTCTCACTGCTCTTACTGTAAAGAGTCCATAGTCTCACTGCTCTTACAGTAAAGAGTCCATAGTCTCACTGCTCTTACAGTAAAGAGTCCATAGTCTCACTGCTCTTACTGTAAAGAGTCCATAGTCTCACTGCTCTTACAGTATAGAGTCCATAGTCTCACTGCTCTTACAGTAAAGAGTCCATAGTCTCACTGCTCTTACAGTATAGAGTCCATAGTCTCACTGCTCTTACAGTAAAGAGTCCATAGTCTCACTGCTCTTGCAGTAAAGAGTCCATAGTCTCACTGCTCTTGCAGTAAAGAGTCCATAGTCTCACTGCTCTTACAGTATAGAGTCCATAGTCTCACTGCTCGTACAGTAAAGAGTCCATAGTCTCACTGCTCTTACAGTAAAGAATCCATAGTCTCACTGCTCTTACTGTAAAGAATCCTCTTCTATGTTTGTGTACAAACCTTCTTTCCTCCAGACGCAGAGGATGTCCCCTCGTCACAGTCCTGGGGATAAATAGATGATGGGAGAGATCTCTGTACTGATCTCTGATATATTTATACATAGTTATTAGATCTCCCCTCAGTCGTCCCTAATTTTGATAATCTTTCTGGGTACTGTAGTCCACCCATTCCAGTTATTACTTTAGTTGCCCTCCTCTTAACCCTCTCCAGCTCTGCTATGTCTGCCTTGTTCACAGGAGCCCAGAACTGTACACAGTCCTCCATGTGTGGTCTGACTAGTGATGTGTAAAGTGGCAGGACTATGTTCTCATCACCGCCATTGATGAAGCCACCATGAAGACAATATGTCATTCTGGAAATGAAGCATGGACAGTTCTAGATAAACAGCAATACCAGGCATCAGAGTCCCAGTTGTGCTATACTTTACCATGAGATGGATAACCATTGGGACATCTTCCCCCTTTATCCTCTCTATAATCTTCCATTATATCGTTAGTGATCAGTTTGTTACATCGTTGACAATCCATTATCCAATCCATAATCCTACCATGTTCATCCAGAAGAAGGGATAGAAGCCCATGATGTTAATTTCCTGGATCAATGGCCCGTCATATAGTAATTATTACAGAACTCAAGCAATGGGTCCGTCCAGAGGCGTAGCTATAGGTGAAGGGGATGCTTTGGGGCCCGAACTAAGTAGGGGCTGCCCGGGAGGAGGACTAAAAGATTTTATTGTCAGGGCCCCCTCTACAGTATTATATAATGACCTTATAAACAGTGGCAGTATATACAGTGTAGGTAACGGACGGAGCGGCTGCTGGGCCTCGTCTGAGTGCACAATCTTGACTAGTCTCAGGAGCAGGGGTTGCACAGGAGTCAAAAATTTGCTGTGGGGCCAAGTCCTTTCTAGTTACGCCACAAGGTTAGGCTTACAGTAAAGAATCCATGGTGAAACCTTCTTTCCTCCAAATGGAGAAGACGTCCTCTTGTCATGGTTACTGACATAGGTATAAAGGATCATTAGAAAGTTCTCCATACTGTGCATTCGTGTATTTGCAGCACATTGTGAGTATGCCGCCCTCCTCTGCTCCTGCTCTAGTTCCCCCATATCCTTCTTATACACAGGCACCAAGTGCTCTACATAATGCTCTGACTCTGACTAGGCCTCTCATCAGGGCCGCTTCTAGCTTTTCTGCTGCCTGAGGCGAATAATGAAATGGCGCCCCCTATAATATATGGGGTTAGGGGCCAAGGTCACAAGCAAGGTCCGTGGGGGGTTGCACAGATAAGGGCCAGGGTGGCGCACACAGGGAACAAGGGGGCAGCAGAGACAAGAACCAGAGAGGTGCAGACAAAGGCCGGGAGATGGAGTGGGGCACAGATAAGGGCCCAGGGGCGCACACCAGGAAGTGGGGTACACAGGTAAGGGCCAGGTCCCAGGGGCGCGCGCAGACAGGGGCCAGGGAGGCACAGACAAAGGCCAAAGGGGCGCAGATAAGAGCCAGGGGCTGCATTGAAAGGGCCAGGGTGGCGCACAGATAAGGGGCAGGGTCACAAGCAAGGTCTGGGGGGGGTGCACAGATAAGGGCCAGGGTGGCACACACACAGGGGCCAAGGGGGCACAGACAAGGGCCAGAGAGGCACAGAAAAAGGGGGCACAGATAAGGGCTGGGGGCGCAGACAAGGGCCAGGGTGGCGCACACAGGAACCAAGGGGGCAGAGAGAAGGGGCAGGGAGGCGGCAGCGCAGACAAATGCCAGGGAGGGGTGGCACAAATGAGGCCCTGGGGCAGACAGGGGCCACGTATGCAGACTAGAGAGAGAGCCCAGATAGGGGCCCGGCCCCGGCCCATGGGAGCGTGTCTTATTCCTCGGGGCCCCAAGCCCCTAAATATGTGGGGCTTGGGGCCCATAGGCCTGGGCCATGGGGGACACAAGGCCCGTGGAGGTGCTTTGGTGGGGGCAATATAGGCCTGGGTCATGATGGGCATTGGGGCGGCACATACAATGTGTGCGCTGGCAGGAAGGCACACAGGAGTTAGGGGCTGCGCTGACAATGGCAAGGGGGGCACAGGCAGCAGGCACAGATAGTCTTATCTAGGGAATGTAATCAGGGGCGTAGCTAAAGGCTCATGGGCCCTGGTGCAAGAGTTCAGCTTGGGCCCCCCCACCTCCCCCCTCCCCCCTCCCCCCCCCTCCCCCCCCCCCCTCCCCCCTCCCCCCCCCCGGCCAAGTCAAAAATTGAAACCCCCTTCCATGCCAAATTCTCACCCTAACCTAACCTCCTAACATTACGTGTATCACTAGAGAACATACAGGTTAAGGCTACATTCACACAACCCATTCACTTAAATGAGCACTGTGTGCTGTCCGCATCTGTATGTCCAGTCCTATTTTTGTCCATTTGTGGACAAGGATAGGCATTGTTACAGTGGATCTGCAAAAAAAACGGATGCCATACGGAACATCATCCTTTTTTTGCGGATCCGCAATTTGCAGACTGCAAAACACAATGTTCGTGTGAATGTAGCCTAATACAGCGCCTCATACCTCTTACATCCAGTATAATACAGCGCCCCATACCATTACATCCAGTATAATACAGCGCCCCATACCTCTTACATCCAGTATAATACAGCGCCCCATACCTCTTACATCTAGTATAATACAGCGCCCCATACCTCTTACATCCAGTATAATACAGCGCCACATACCTCTTACATCCAGTATAATACAGCGCCTCATACCTCTTACATCCAGTATAATACAGCACCTCATACCTCTTACATCCAGTATAATACAGCGCCTCATACCTCTTACATCCAGTATAATACAGCGCCCCATACCTCTTACATCTAGTATAATACAGCGCCCCATACCTCTTACATCTAGTATAATACAGCGCCCCATACCTCTTACATCCAGTATAATACAGCGCCCCATACCTCTTACATCCAGTATAATACAGCCGCCCCATACCTCTTACATCCAGTATAATACAGCGCCCCATACCTCTTACATCCAGTATAATACAGCGCCCCATACCTCTTACATCTAGTATAATACAGCGCCCCATACCTCTTACATCCAGTATAATACAGCGCCCCATACCTCTTACATCAGTATAATAAGCGCCCCATACTCTTACATCCAGTATATACAGCGCCCCATACCTCTTACATCCCAGTATAATTAAAGCGCCTCATACCTCGTTACATCCAGTATAATACAGCGCCTCATACCTCTTACATCCAGTATAATACAGCGCCCCATACCTCTACATCCAGTATAATACAGCCTCATACCTCTTACATCCAGTATAATACAGGCCTCATACCTCTTACATCCAGTATAATACAGCGCCTCATACCTCTTACATCCAGTATAATACAGCCGCCTTCATACCTCTTACATCCAGTATAATACAAGCGCCTCATACCTCTTACATTCCAGTATAATACAGCGCCTTCATACCTCTTACATCCAGTTATAATACAGCGCCTCATACCTCTTACATTCAGTATAATACAGCGCCTCATACCTCTTACATCCAGTATAATACAGCGCCCATACCTCTTACATTCCAGTATAATACAGCGCCCCATACCTCTTACATCCAGTATAATACAGCCGCCCTCATACCTCTTACATCCAGTATAATACAGCGCCTCATACCTCTTACATCCAGTATAATACAGCAGCCCCATACCTCTTACATCCAGTATAATACAGCGCCCCATACCTCTTACATCCAGTATAATACAGCGCCCATACCTCTTACATCCAGTATAAATACAGCGCCTCATACCTCTTACATCCAGTATAATACAGCCCCCATACCTCTTACATCCAGTATAATACAGCGCCTCATACCTCTTACATCCAGTATAATACAGCGCCTCATACCTCTTACATCCAGTATAATACAGCGCCCCATACCTCGTACATCCAGTGACGTCTCCTCTGATGTAGATCTTCTCTTTCCTCATCTTCTCCTTTCAGACCAGACGCCATTTTTCAGCCATTTCTCATCTCTGCAGTTTGACAGAAAAAAATCTTAGTTTACTACTTTTCCATCATCCTCCCGTCTTCTGGACAAATCATCCTACCACCCCCAGTACTGTGCCACTAGTACCACACAGATAGTGCCCTGCAATAATTATTGGCACACAGTGTCCTAAAATAACTGCGCCCAGCAAATAGTGTGAACATAACGTCCCCCAGAAATAACTGCGCTGATACTGTGCCAGGGTGCCCCCAAAGTCCCAACTAATAATTCTCTGCCAGAGTGCACTTGTTAGTAATAGTGCCCCCAACAGTACTAATGTCCCCACTGTGCCCCAGAAGTAATAATGCTTTCAATGTGCCAGTAAGAAATGCCCCATGTGCCAGAAAAATGCCCCCAGTGCCAGTAAAAAATGCCCCCAAGTGCCAGTAAGAAATGTCCCCAGTGCCCCCATGTGCCAGTGAAAATGGCCCCAGTGCCAGTAAAAATGCCCCCGTGTCCCATGTGCCAGTAAAAATGCCCCCAGTGCCAGTAAAATGCTCCCAGTGCCCCCATGTGCAAGTAAAAAAAGCCCCCAGTGCCAGTAAAATGCCCCCAGTGCCCCCATGTGCCAGTAAAATGCCCCCAGTGCCCCCATGTGCCAGTAAAATGCCCCCAGTGCCCCCATGTGCCAGTAAAAGTGCCCCAGTACCAGTAAAAATGCCCCCAGTGCCAGTAATATGCCCCCAGTGCCCCCATGTGCCAGTAAAAATGCCCCCATGTGCCAGTAAAAATGCCCCCAGTGCCCCCATGTGCCAGTAAAATGCCCCCATGTGCCAGTAAAAGTGCCCCCAGTACCAGTAAAAAATGCCCCCAGTGCCAGTAATATGCCCCCAGTGCCCCCATGTGCCAGTAAAAATGCCCCCATGTGCCAGTAAAAATGCCCCCAGTGCCCCCATGTGCCAGTAAAAATGCCCCCATGTGCCAGTAAAAATGCCCCCAGTGCCCCCATGTGCCAGTAAAATGCCCCCAGTGCCCCCATGTGCCAGTAAAAGTGCCCCAGTACCAGTAAAAAATGTCCCCAGTGCCAGTAATATGCCCCCAGTGCCAGTAATATGCCACCAGTGCCCCCATGTGCCAGTAAAAATGCCCCCATGTGCCAGTAATATGCCCCCAGTGCCCCCATGTGCCAGTAAAATGCCCCCAGTGCCCCCATGTACCAGTAAAAAATGCCCCCAGTGCCAGTAATATGCCCCCAGTGCCAGTAATATGCCCCCATGTGCCAGTAAAAGTGCCCCAGTGCCAGTAATATGCCCCCAGTGCCCCCCATGTGCTAGTAAAAATGCCCCCATGTCCCCCAATAGAGCTCCGGTCCGTGCTACAATAAAAAAATAAACACTAATACTTACCTCCATGGAGCTGGCAGCGATGCGATGCAGGCCTCTTCCGGCCTGTGTCCCGCGCTGTACGGCTCAGGCGGCGCGATGACGTCATCGCGCCGCCTGAGCCGGCCTCTGATAGGCTGCAGGCCCAGTGCCTGCAGCCTATCAGAGGAGCGGGCAGGGGAGACGCCTCTCCCTCCCCTGCCCCGCAGTAGAATACAGGCATCTGTTTCGCCGTCCCGAGGACGGCGATACAGATGACTATGGAGATGAGCGCTTCCACAATGGAAGCGCTCATCTTCCCTCTGTTTCCCCAACTGCCACTCCAGTCCCTCTTCCTGTGCAGAGAAGGAGAGGTGGGGAGCGCCAGGGAACACGGAGCGGCATCCACCAGCAACTGTTTAACTGCTGTGTGGATGCCGCCCCTCAGAAATACGTAAAACTGCCGCCTGAGGCGAGATCCTCATCTCGCCTCATGGCAGAAGCGGCCCTGACTCTCATGATGCATCCTGACACTGGGCACTAATGTTAAAGGGGTATTCTCAGACAATGGGGGCATATTGCTAGATTGTGCCCCCATTGTCTGAAAGGTGCGGGTCCCAGAGGTGAATGGAGCGGTCAGCGCTGTGGCTGGAGGACCCCGTATTTCCTGGGGTCCGGCCACCACCAGGTGCTGCTCCCCACTGCTCCTGTCACACGAGGTCGGCGTCGCGCTCCCTCTGCACGACGTCGCCGGACCTCTCCGCCACCCTAGAGACGAGCAATAGGGAATTGAAGTGCTGGTCTTGTCAGCCAGCACTTCATGAGTTAATTCTCTGTTTGGGTTTAGCCATGTGGTGCTGATCACACCACATGGCTACTTTACATATTGTTTGGACAGCTTGCTCCGCCTCAGGTCATGTGATGCTGGCCACATCACATGATCCTGGGCGGGCTATTTAAAGATGGCAACTGCCTCACTCAGATGCCTGTGATTAGTCTTCTGAGATCAGTGCTGTGTGTTGGACCTTGCTGTTGATTATTGGTATATTGGATTTTGGCTTTGGACTTAGACTACGCTTTTGCGATTCCCCTCGGTATTTGACGTGACCTCCTGTTCTTGACTTGGCTTGCTGACTATTCTGCTATTGTGTTTGTTCTGTCTGTGTTCGTCTTTCCCTGTGTTCCCTTCCCTTCCCTGTGCACGTACTCAGCATAGGGACTGTCTCCAAGTTACGGTTTTGTCGCCTAGGGCATCTACTGTAAGTAGGCAGGGAAAGAGGTGGGGTTCAGACAGGGCACACTATCCCTTGTTTCCCTGTCGTGACAGAATCACAGGCTGTACCTAATGGAGCCGTTGCGAGTACTCACGGACCAGATGAGTAACATGGCTCAGATGATCCAGGATTTGGCCGAGAGACTCCAACATCAGGAGCAGCTGCGGACTGCACCCGCAGTCGTTCCCTCCATGCCAAACCCCAATATTGAACCCCATGTAAAATTGCCCGATCGGTTTTCTGGGGACCGAAGGACTTTCCGTTCCTTTAAGGAAAGTTGTAAATTATATTTCCGTTTACGCTCACACTCCTCGGGTTCTGAGCAGCAGCGGGTAGGAATCATTATTTCCTTGCTGCAAGGTGATCCGCAGGAGTGGGCTTTCTCATTGCCACCTGACTCCCCTTGTCTATTGTCTGTGGAGGCTTTTTTCCGGGCCCTAGGTCTTTTATATGAAGAACCTGACTTGGCCGCTGTAGCTGAAACTCAGCTCAGAGACATTCGGCAGGGTAACCGTCCAGTTGAGGATTACTGTGCTGAGTTCAGAAAATGGTGTGTGTCCTCTAAATGGAATGACCCTGCTTTGAGAAGCCAGTTTAGGGTGGGACTGTCTGACCATCTGAAGGATTTACTAGTTAGTTATCCTACTCCTGACACCTTAGAGGCGACTATGACCTTAGTTATCAAACTTGACCGACGGTTTAGGGAGAGACAAAAGGAACGTTCTGTTGCCCCTCAAGTTGCCGTGTTGTCCGAAGTTCCTCTTCAGAGCCCGTCTCCTATCAAGGTCCAGGAGGAGCCTATGCAGTTGGGAGTTACTATGAGGGATCAGAGACGCCTGAGAGGGGCCTGTTTTTACTGCGGTGAGATGAACCACTGGCTCCAGCAGTGTCAGAGACTTCTGCTCTCAAAAAGGTCTGTTCCTGGAAGTAAGGTACCCCCTGTGGTGGTAAGAAAGAAAATCTTGTTACCTATTTCCATTTCTTATAACCAATTCAAGAGATCCGGTGAAGCATTTGTGGATTCAGGTTCTGCTGCTAATTTTATTGATTATGATTTTGTGCAATCTGTGGGTGTGCCTATAATTCCTTTAAGGGAGGTAATTCAAATTATCGCACTGGATTCCACTCCATTGAATAATGGGAGAGTGGAGTTTTGTACTCCTGAGGTTGTATTAACTGTAGGAATTACCCATACCGAGACTTGTTCCTTCCTTGTATTAAAGGATTTACCTGCCGACCTTGTTTTAGGTCTGCTATGGTTACAGGACCACAACCCTGTGATCAACTGGTCGGTAGGTGAATTGGAAAAATGGGGAATGAATTGTGACAAATGTTGTAGATCAGTATTGCAGTTGGGAGGTACCACTGAGTCTCTTTCCTTGCCCAAGTATATTGGCGATTTTTCGGACGTGTTTTCCATGTCCGAGACTGAGTTCCTCCCTCCTCACCGGCAATATGATTGCTGCCATCGACCTTATTGAGGGATCCAAATATCCCAAAGGTCGCATTTATAATCTCTCTACTCCTGAACGTCAGTCCATGAGGGATTATCTCAAAGAGAGTCTGGCCAAGGGTCACATCCAGCCTTCAGTTTCTCCCATGGGGGCAGGGATTTTTCTTTGTTGGTAAAAAGGATGGAGGATTGAGGCCCTGTATCGATTACAGGGAGCTCAATAAAATCACTGTTAAAAACAGATACCCGTTGCCCCTTATTCCTGACTTGCTGAATCAGGTCCAGGGGCCTGTTGGTTCACCAAGCTGGATTTGAAGGGGGCATACAACCTAATCAGGATTCGTGAGGGGGACGAATGGAAAACTGCGTTTAATACCCCGGAGGGTCATTATGAGTACTTGGTAATGCCTTTTGGGTTAAGTAACGCTCCGGCAATTTTCCAAAACTTTGTCAATGACATTTTTAGACCATTTATTGGGAAATTTGTAATTGTCTATATTGATGACATCCTGATTTTTTCTGCAGACTTTCTGTAGAGAGTCACGTATCTCACACCAGGCAAGTGCTGGAGGTGTTGCGTGAAAACAAGTTGTTCGTTAAAGGGGAAAAGTGTACCTTTGGTGTTCAGGAAGTGGCCTTTTTGGGATACATTCTCACCCCTTTTTCTTTCAAAATGGATCCAGTTAAAGTACAGGCCATTGTGGATTGGGTGCGACCTTCCTCTTTGAAGGCGCTCCAGCGATTTCTGGGGTTTGCTAATTTTTATCGTAAATTTGTCAAAAATTTTTCAGTGGTAGCCAAACCCATTACGGATTTGACTCGCAAGGGGGCTGATCTGGTCAATGGCCCCTGCAGCTATTGAGGCCTTTGAAAGGTTAAAGCAGTGTTTTATTAATGCTCCTGTGTTGGTCCAGCCTGATCAAAGTAAGCCTTTTGTAGTTGAGGTGGATGCGTCTGAGGATGGTGTGGGGGCTGTACTGTCCCAGGGGTCTTCCACCTTAACTAATCTCAAGCCATGCGCCTTCTTCTCCCGCAAGTTCTCTCCTGTCGAGAGGAATTATGATATTGGGAATAGGGAGTTACTTGCAATCAAGTGGGCATTTGAGGAATGGCGTCATTTTTTAGAAGGGGCATTTCACCGCATTACGGTCCTCACGGATCATAAGAATTTAATGTTTCTAGAATCGGCTAAGCGATTGAATCCTAGACAGGCGAGGTGGGCTTTGTTCTTTACTCGTTTTGATTTTTGTGTTACCTTCAGACCCGGGAGCAAGAACGTTAAGGCCGATGCCTTATCCCGAAGTTTCCAGGCGTATCAGCCTCCTGACGTCCCTCCTGAGCCCATCCTGCCAGCTGATATCATCGTAGCCGCTACCTCATCTGACCTCGCTTCTGAAATCTCGGCAGGATAACATCTTGCTCCCACTGGTACTCCCAATGACAAATTGTTTGTGCCAGCTCATTTGCGGTTGCGACTGCTGGGTGAGTGCCATAATTCTGTTTTGTGTGGACATCCTGGCATCAATGCCACCAAGGAGTTGGTCTCTAGGCAGTATTGGTGGCCGTCAATCTCCAGAGATGTTCAGGCTTTTGTAACTGCGTGTAACACTTGTGCCAGGTCCAAGAATTCCAAGACACGACCTATGGGTGAGTTACATCCTTTACCCATACCTAGTAGACCTTGGTCACATCTGTCCATGGACTTTATCACGGACTTGCCGTGCTCTGAGGGTAAAACCGTGATATTTGTGGTGGTTGACAGATTCAGCAAAATGTGTCATTTTATTCCTTTGTGTAAATTACCCTCTGCGAAGGTCTTGGCGTCCGTGTTCATTGATAATATTGTCAAACTACATGGTGTTCCTGAGAATATCGTTTCTGATAGGGGAGTACAGTTTTGTGTCTAGGTTCTGGAGGGCGTTCTGTAATAAGATTGGTATCTCTTTGTCCTTTTCATCAGCCTTTCATCCGGAGACCAATGGTCAGACTGAACGTCTTAACCAATCCGTTGAGCAATATCTCAGATGTTATGTTTCTGATAACCAGCATGTGTGGGCCAGATTCCTGTCTCTGGCTGAATTTGCAATTAATAATCGTGTTAATTCATCCTCTGGGATGTCGCCGTTTTTCTGCAATATGGGTTTTCATCCACGCTTTAGCTCCTTTTCCCCATCTGCGTCGGTTGTCCCAGAGGTCAATGATTTTTCTCAAGAACTGTGCACAGTTTGGGCACAGGTTCAGTCGAACCTGGAAAAGGCCCAAGGAGTTCAAAAAGCTAAGGCTGATAGAAAACGTTCTAAGGGTGTGAATTTTAAGGTTGGGGATAAGGTATGGTTATCGACTAAAAATCTCAACATGAGGGTACCATCCTACAAGTTTGCACCTCGCTTCATTGGTCCTTACAGGATCACCAAGGTGATCAATCCGGTTTCTTTTAGGTTATGTTTACCCGACTCCCTTCGTGTTCATAATGTTTTTCATGTGTCTTTGCTCAAACGTTATGTTGCTCCCGTTGGTCCTGAGGAACAGTCTCCGCCTCCGGTTGAGGTAGCAGGACAAATGGAGCATGAGATTGCCAGAATTGTGGATGTGAGAAGGGTCCGGAATTCCTTCCAGTACCTCGTACATTGGAAGGGGTTCGGTCCTGAGGACAGGTCTTGGGTACCGTTGACCAGGATGCATGCAGACTCGCTCATCCGAAAGTTCCATCTGCAGCAACCCGATAAGCCTGCTCCCGCTGGTAAGGGTCCGGTGGCCCCTCGTGAAGGGGGGGGTACTGTCACGCGAGGTCGGCGTCACGCTCCCTCTGCACGACATCGCCGGACCTCTACGCCCCCCTAGAGACGAGCAATAGGGAATTGAAGTGCTGGTCTTGTCAGCCAGCACTTCATGAGTTAATTCTCTGTTTGGGTTTAGCCATGTGGTGCTGATCACACCACATGGCTACTTTACATATTGTTTGGACAGCTTGCTCCGCCTCAGGTCATGTGATGCTGGCCACATCACATGATCCTGGGCGGGCTATTTAAAGATGGCAACTGCCTCACTCAGATGCCTGTGATTAGTCTTCTGAGATCAGTGCTGTGTGTTGGACCTTGCTGTTGGATTATTGGTATATTGGATTTTGGCTTTGGACTTAGACTACGCTTTTGCGATCCCCCTCGGTATTTGACGTGACCTCCTGTTCTTGACTTGGCTTGCTGACGATTCTGCTATTGTGTTTGTTCTGTCTGTGTTCGTCTTTCCCTGTGTTCCCTTCCCTTCCCTGTGCACGTACTCAGCATAGGGACCGTCTCCAAGTTACGGTTTTGTCGCCTAGGGCATCTACTGTAAGTAGGCAGGGAAAGAGGTGGGGTTCAGACAGGGCACACTATCCCTTGTTTCCCTGTCGTGACAGCTCCCATAGAAATGAATGGAAGCGCACTGCGCATGCGGGGTCCCTACTTCCATTCATTTCAATGGGGCAGATGGAAATAGCTGAGCCAGCCATAGAAATGAATGCAGGGCGGTTACGCATGCACAGTGCACCCTCCGTTCATTTCCAGCTCCGTCCTCGATGTAGGTGCGGGTCCCAGAGGTGGGACAACCCTTTTAATTTTCCTATACCCGTCTTATTTTTTTTTTTAACCAGTATTTAACAATTTTTTACATAATTGTCAAATTTGTTGGCTTGGTGTAGACCTTACATGTATCCACTTCATAGAAATGGTTGTTATCACACATTTTGGGGGACATTTATGAAGACCAGCGATTTAGATGTCGGACTTCTTCCCTCCTGCGCTGGTGGTTCATCTGCCTAAGTTATGATCAGCGGAAAAGGGGAAAATGTGGAAGATTGTCATTCTCATATAACCTTCGCATGCAATCTGTGATGGATATTCAACAAAAAGTGACGTACATCTGTTCGTAAATGACCCCCTTTATGTCTTTGGTACAGATTTCACAATTGATCAGTGCTCAGCCTAAAAAGTACCGGAAATACTGCATTAGCCAAGAAAAAGCAACAAAGTCGGGCAATTGGTGTGGACCCACTGCGTCAACTAACCAGTTTGACTGTGGGCTTGCCCTAAGGACATTGTCCTGGCAATAACCCCTATACAGGGTTCTGTTGGTTTTTTTTTTCTGCAGGGTACCCACCAGACCGCTAGCTTTTTAATAGTCCAGGAGTAGTTGGCAGTTGACCCATGGGGGTCAGAGGCACCATTGCTGAACACCAATTAGTCAGGCAATACTTGCAGTCAGTAAACAGGCCGAAGTCAGGGCAGGAAGACTTTGTGCAATTCCATGACAAAAATATGTGGTCATAGCAGGCAGCAAAGGGTCAGTAAACAGGCTAAGGTCAGGGTAGGCAGTGGACTATCAGAGTCAGTTAACAGGCACAGGTTCAGTACATGGGCAGCCTATCAGAACAGCACTCCTTCACTTTTAAACTAGGCAACTAGGAACCTAAGGCTCAGGCACCCTGCCCTTAAATACCCAGTGACAGCCAACCATAGGCTGGGGATGAATTATGACATACGCATTGGTGATTTAAAGGGATTGTCCGAGTTATGAAAAAAATATATAGCACTGTAAATCTGATGGGCAGCAATATATAACTAAGTTTTAAGCAAGTTTTAGGCAAAAAAATCTGTATTTCCTAATTTCCCTGGTTCTCTTCTGGCCTTTGTTTACCTGCAGTAATAACCAATCCCTGCTCCTCTCCCTGCTCTGTAAAGGGAGTGAATATAAGTGCTGAGTGACATGTCTGTCTGCTGGAATACTCAGCAGCATGTTGTATGTGTAGGACTACAAGTTCCAGCTGTACAATGACACTGCTGATACACACAGGATCTCCCCCTACCTGTACTTGCACTTTGCATCTCCTCCAGATCAGCTCCAGTCAGCTTTGTGTCTGTAGGGTGAGGAGGGAAGATCCTGTGTCTCTTTACATCTGCAGCTGCTGTTGTAAAGCCTTCAGTGTGTTCTAGCTGAAGGGGTTAATGTTTTATCTGAAGGAATCCAGGGAGAGAGCAGAAAGCAGCAGTGGCAGAGCAGGGGGCGTGTCCACCACAGTGACGTCTGGTGTACAGGCTGTTATCTGATCTCTGAGGCTTGTGCACGAAATATCACACAGCAGAGAGATAAGGTGACATCACAGGTCATGTGACCCTGAGTTAAATCTAAGAAACCAGCAGCTTTAGAAGCAGAAAGTGTATGGAAAAGCTGTTGTATTTGACTAGTTAGAAACATACAACGGACAAAAAAATAACTCGGACAACCCCTTTAAGAGGTGGAGAGCAAGAAAGTGTGCATGCCCTTAGGGATGGACCTAGACGCCTGCTGAAGATACTTTGAACGCCGACAGCCAGGACCACTGCTTGCTGGAGGAGGAAGAGAAGTGGCACTGGTACAACCAGCACAACATATACAAGACAAAATAAGACCAAAGAAAAAAAAACGCATGAAGAGAGACATCTCATGAGGATCCCAATGGTCGAGGTGACCATTTTTAAACATCTGTTTTGAAAGTTCACATCTAATGAATGGAGCCAAAGAATAAAAAAATGACTGCTTCTATCCTTCAGTGTACAAGAATAGTAAATAGGATGCTGGACACTCAAAGTGATTATACAAGATTCCGAGACCTTGAGGAAGCGGAAACAAAGAAAGAACAGCAAGTAACAGGTCAACAATGACCAACCCTGAAAGCTTCACTGCTGGAGTCACTACAAGCCGTTGTATCTAGAAACTTCTCACTCACAGAAGAGCAATGGTAGATCCTGATAATGGAACTATTGTATCACTGTTTGTATCCCACAAATGTAGGCAACCAAGGACCCCACGGTTCAGCCACAGATCTGTTTCCACCTCTGAGAGGGGCGGTGACCAGTGAGTGTCGGTTGAGTGGCTGGAGGAGAAAGCCTGTGCACCCCTGGGTCTAGAAGAGCCTCAGCCTCTGGACCCTGTGATACTGTGTGACAGGTCGTTTCTCCATCCAGTCTGATGTTCCCTGGAGATCCACTCCCCACTACGGTTACTGATCTCACTGATCTGGCCAGAAGTTGATTTTGGGGTAGAGAAGTTGGGAACTTTTTGATATTTTTGAGCTACATTCTCTTTAATATTTCTGGCTTCACATCTAGTCCTTCACTTAAACTGCCTGATATTCATAATCTAACCCAAATTCCACATAAAGTCCTCCCTCGGTCGTCTGACAATTTTCATATATATATATATATATATTTTTTTTTTTTGCTTACCTCAAGAATTGATTTAATTTTTCCGACCTGAAAAGTGTGTAGCGGAGAGAGGAGATTGATGGACGGTTATAAACATGATTACTCTACAAGCCAAGTACCGATAGATTATCCACGCCGAATAAAAAGGATTGAGACAACAACCTAGACGTTCCTCACACTCCGGGTGTAAAAATCACTTCATTACGGATTCTCCGGGCGTAAATCCAGATCCGGCTGCCAGTAAAATGCACGTTATGGTGGGAATATGTTTTTTAGGTCAGTTTCATTACCGGCATCATCAGCTCTGACTGTAAAGCAAGATGCAGACACTTAAGTGACAACCTGTAAACTGTGCGAAAATGGAGAAAACTGGAGAAAACCGATGTAGAGAAGAACATAAAAGTCTATACATACAGCATATAAAATGTGCAAACTGAATGACATAGAAAAATAGTAGAAAAACAGCAAAAGATATTTAGGATTTGTTATATTTTTTTAGGATGTTTACATTTTTTCTTTTTGTATCTGTGGAATTATAAACACAATTTCTCTCCCGTGCGCTCTCTGAGCCAATGTGATAAATTTGGCGCATCTAAGGGGTCGTTCAGACAGAGTTTTGTACAAGCTGAATTTGGCCTGGACTCAATGCCGAAAATCAGTCTAGTGACCGAGCAGAAACCGGCTCCGATTTGTGTTGTGTTCCGAGCGTGCGGACCCGCAATAATACGACCGTCTGAATGGGGCCTTAGACACACGTCTGGTGCCCCTTGGTCATTTTGGTAGTGAGCTGCTCCACTGTAGCGAGTCCACCCGCAACTGGACACCTTATTGCAGATCTTCACATGCAAAGTGTATTTGTTAACTCAACCCTCAAGACATCTTATATGATCAGATCTTCATTTGATATAACCATATCTTACAAGGGCACCTGATGCACAGCAATGTCAAAGTGAGACAGCTGGTTGTCAGGCGTTGTCAATGAAAGTACCATTGAGAACAGTGACTGGCCACAGTGGTTACGTGCGGAGACAGCGAAGTCAAGACCAGAAACCAAGAACCAAATCAGAGGTGGCTAAAATAAGTGAGTATTTGTTAATTATTCTTCTTTAAGTGCCAGCGGAATTTTTGAAAATAAATATGTACTGGACAAAACCTTAAGAGCTGGGGCAACATTTGGTATGACGTGTGTAACTGGGCAATGAGTTATTTCCAGTACAGCTTCCTGGGTAGGTCACAACAACCTCAAAACAGGAACGTTAATTCTAAAAAAATTGTGGGAAGGATGCACGAAAGATGTAATAAGTTTAATAGAAGATACATCATAAATGTCTTCAGCCCCCACTAGGGGGAGCTCACTGCAAACAATGTGTACAGCTCCCATACATGTCCCAATAAATACACATGCAGTGAGTACTGAAGCTCCCCCTAGTGGTGGGTGAAAGCAGACAGGATTTTATCATTTACCTCTATGGCTTTGAGAAGTGAAACTTGAAATTGGAAACTCAAAGACTCGTCATGACCATTCCAGCCGAAGCGAAGCTCCTGGGCCCAAGGATGTGTCTTTTTATGAGGCAAAGGGGTTCCCCTTTGCACCCCAATTCCATCCAATAGGAGCAGTTGATGGCTTCTAAGCTTACTATAAGCAGCTTATTCTCTACATCACTGAGCTGATTGTTCACATTTAAAAAAAAATTACTAGTTTTAGTTGAAAAATTGATCAAACTGATGCAGGATTTTATTTCCAGTCGCCGTGGGCATTTCTACTTAAAATCAGATCCCATTTATTCTTTAATTATAAAGAAAAATAATCCATATGATCGCTCAGGTGTTAATGTCCATTGTGTACCGGCAATTATTATTCTGAGAATCACCGAGGAGTATATACAGTATATACAGTATACCCTCATATGTAAGTGCAACTCCATTCACACATAGACAAATGTTAGATAGTTTATTAGATAAAATACTTCACCAGTGTCAAAAAGTGCCCAGGTCAGCACAAAAATTACTTATCAAGAGCTTCATGGATTGGGATTACAAAACAGCAAATACTAGGCCAGCCACCAACACTGGTCACTGAAGAAGTGGTGATGCCTTCTCTGGATGAAGAATAACATTGTTATATTTTTTACTTATTTGGGTTTTTAAAAGTAAAATTCATAAGCAAGGCCTTTACCTTATTCACCATGGTCTTGTCTCACACAAAGCAAGAACCATAATAATTGTTTGATGTGATCACTTTACATGTAAAGACAGGAAGGCACAGCAGGCAGAACCTACATCTGTAACACCCCAGAGCGGTACTACCATTGCTTCACCCTGCTACTGTCTTTGATTGCTAACAATAATGTCATCCTTGCATTTATTCCAAGTCCTCCTACATTGTGCATTCCTAAAGCTACTTTCACACAAGCGTTTACATTTTCCGGTATTGAGATCCGTCATAGGGGCTCAATACCGGAAAAAAATAATGCTTCAGTTTTGTCCCCATTCATTGTCAATGGGGACAAAACTGAACTGAACAGAACATAATGTTCCAAAATGCATTCCGTTCCATTAAGTTGCGTTCCCAGACCAGATAGCAAACTGCAACATGTTGTATTAAGCTTTTCTTCCTGGCATGCGGAGCAAGACGGATCCGTCCTGACCCACAATGCAAGTCAATAGGGATTTTTTCGGATCCGTTTTTCACAATCTGGCACAATAGAAAACGGATCAGTCCCCCATTGACTTTCAATGGAGTTAATGACGGATGCGTCTTGGCTATGTTAAAGATAATACAACCGGATCCGTTCATAACAGGTGCAGATGATTGTATTATCAGTAACTGAAGCATTTTTGCTGAACCCTGCCCGATCCAGGAAAAACTCTAGTGTGAAAGTAGCCTAACCATTGCTATGTAACTTTTATTTCTTGTATTACATATAATGTGCCTGGTTCACCAGCAGGTGGCAGTGTATATATTTTAAAGATATCTTCAGATAGAATCAAACTTACCATTCCATTCTCCCCCTTTTGGGCAGAAGTGGGCTAGCCCTGTTTCCTACCAAAGGGAGGGGTTGCAGTTCTGGTTGGTTCCAGTTTAGACTCGATAGTGGAGCTGAGAAAACATTAAAGGTGTAGCTGTGAGGGGAAAGTTCTACCTCCCGCAGCAGAAGTCTCAAAAGTGAAGTAGCTCATAGAGCACCATGACCCCTTACAGATCTACAGACAGAGTGTAACTAGGGGGTAAGCAGCCAAAAGAACCCCACTCTAGAGAGATAACAAAACAGTCCTAAAAGCCAGCTGTCAGAATAGAGCCGAGTTTAGAACAGCACACAGTAATCAGAGTTATCAAGTGTACCTGCCAGTTTATGCCAAAGCCTGCTGGAACCAAGAGAAAACCTGAATATTGTCTGGATGCAAGTTTATTCAAGTAATGCTGTTGAACTTTATAACAGTCTGGACTTGTCTTATTCTCCACCATTACTCATCCTCTATATTGCTTCGGAGCCTAACCCTGGGAGGGACGTTATCCAGGAAGAGCAATGTGACTTTTAAGGCCACACCATACCACTCGGCATTCCTATAGAACTGGGACACGATCGGTCCTGGGCGGCGGCACGTCGCACATCATCTACAGGGAGAGACAGGGAGACAGTACTATCTGTGCCTACATCATTTACAGGAGGAGACAAGGAGGCAGTACTATCTGTACCTATATCATTTACAGGAGGAGACAAGGAGGCAGTACTATCTGTACCTATATCATTTACAGGGAGAGACAGGGAGGCAGTACTATCTGTACCTACATCATTTACAGGGAGAGACAGGGAGGCAGTACTATCTGTGCCTACATCATTTACAGGGAGAGACAGGGAGGCAGTACTATCTGTACCTACATCATTTACAGGGAGAGACAGGGAGGCAGTACTATCTGTGCCTACATCATTTACAGGGAGAGACAGGGAGGCAGTACTATCTGTACCTACATCATTTACAGGGAGAAACAGGAGGCAGTACTATCTGTGCCTACATTATTTACAGGGAGAGACAGGGAGGCAGTGCTATCTCTACCTACATAATTTACAGGGAGAGACAGGGAGGCAGTACTATCTGTGCCTACATCATTTACAGGAGGAGACAAGGAGGCAGTACTATCTGTACCTACATCATTTACAGGGAGAGACAGGGAGGCAGTACTATCTGTGCCTACATAATTTACAGGGCGAGACAGGGAGGCAGTACTATCTGTGCCTACATCATTTACAGGGAGAGACAGGGTGGCAGTACTATCTTTGCCTACATCATTTACAGGGAGAGACAGGGAGGCAGTACTATCTGTGCCTACATCATTTACAGGGAGAGACAGAGAGGCAGTACTATCTGTACCTACATCATTTACAGGGAGAGACAGCGAGGCAGTACTATCTGTGCCTACATCATTTACAGGGAGAGACAGGGAGGCAGTACTATCTGTGCCTACATAATTTACAGGGCGAGACAGGGAGGCAGTACTATCTGTACCTATATCATTTATAGAAAGAGACAGGGAGGCAGTACTGTCTGTACCTACATCATTTACAGGGAGAGACAGGGAGGCAGTACTATCTGTACCTACATCATTTACAGGGAGAGACAGGGAGGCAGTACTATCTGTGCCTACATCATTTACAGGGAGAGACAGGGAGGCAGTACTATCTGTGCCTACATCATTTACAGGGAGAGACAGGGAGGCAGTACTATCTGTACCTATATCATTTATAGAAAGAGACAGGGAGGCAGTACTGTCTGTACCTACATCATTTACAGGGAGAGACAGGGAGGCAGTACTATCTGTACCTACATCATTTACAGGGAGAGACAGGGAGGCAGTACTATCTGTGCCTACATAATTTACAGGGCGAGACAGGGAGGCAGTACTATCTGTGCCTACATCATTTACAGGGAGAGACAGGGTGGCAGTACTATCTGTGCCTACATCATTTACAGGGAGAGACAGGGAGGCAGTACTATCTGTACCTACATCATTTACAGGGAGAGACAGAGAGGCAGTACTATCTGTACCTACATCATTTACAGGGAGAGACAGCGAGGCAGTACTATCTGTGCCTACATCATTTACAGGGAGAGACAGGGAGGCAGTACTATCTGTGCCTACATCATTTACAGGGAGAGACAGGGAGGCAGTACTATCTGTACCTATATCATTTATAGAAAGAGACAGGGAGGCAGTACTGTCTGTACCTACATCATTTACAGGGAGAGACAGGGAGGCAGTACTATCTGTGCCTACATCATTTACAGGGAGAGACAGGGAGGCAGTAGTATCTGTGCCTACATCATTTACAGGGAGAGACAGGGAGGCAGTGCTATCTGTACCTACATCATTTACAGGGAGAGACAGAGAGGCTGTACTATGTGTACCTACATCATTTACAGGGAGAGACAGCGAGGCAGTACTATCTGTGCCTACATCATTTACAGGGAGAGACAGGGAGGCAGTACTATCTGTACCTATATCATTTATAGAAAGAGACAGGGAGGCAGTACTGTCTGTACCTACATCATTTACAGGGAGAGACAGGGAGGCAGTACTATCTGTGCCTACATAATTTACAGGGCGAGACAGGGAGGCAGTACTATCTGTGCCTACATCATTTACAGGGAGAGACAGGGTGGCAGTACTATCTGTGCCTACATAATTTACAGGGCGAGACAGGGATGCAGTACTATCTGTGCCTACATCATTTACAGGGAGAGACAGGGTGGCAGTACTATCTGTACCTACATCATTTACAGGGAGAGACAGCGAGGCAGTACTATCTGTACCTACATCATTTACAGGGAGAGACAGCGAGGCAGTACTATCTGTGCCTACATCATTTACAGGGAGAGACAGGGAGGCAGTACTATCTGTACCTATATAATTTATAGAAAGTGACAGGGAGGCAGTACTATCTGTACCTACATAATTTACAGGGAGAGACAGGAGGCAGTACTATCTGTGCCTACATCATTTACAGGGAGAGACAGGGAGGCAGTACTATCTGTACCTACATCATTTACAGGGAGAGACAGAGAGGCAGTACTATGTGTACCTACATCATTTACAGGGAGAGACAGCGAGGCAGTACTATCTGTGCCTACATCATTTACAGGGAGAGACAGGGAGGCAGTACTATCTGTACCTATATCATTTATAGAAAGAGACAGGGAGGCAGTACTGTCTGTACCTACATCATTTACAGGGAGAGACAGGGAGGCAGTACTATCTGTACCTACATCATTTAAAGGAGAGACAGACAGTACTATCTATACCTACACCATTTACAGGGAGAGACAGGGAGGCAGTACTATCTGTACCTACATCATTTAAAGGGAGAGACAGGGAGGCAGTATTATCTGTACCTACATCATTTACAGGGAGAGACAGAGAGGCAGTACTATCTGTACCTACATCATTTACAGGGAGAGACAGCGAGGCAGTACTATCTGTGCCTACATCATTACAGGGAGAGACAGGGAGGCAGTACTATCTGTACCTATTATCATTTATAGAAAGAGACAGGGAGGCAGTACTGTCTGTACCTACGTCATTTACAGGGAGAGACAGGGAGGCAGTACTATCTGTACCTACATCATTTAAAGGGAGAGACAGACAGTACTATCTATACCTACACCATTTACAGGGAGAGACAGGGAGGCAGTACTATCTGTACCTACATCATTTAAAGGGAGAGACAGAGAGGCAGTACAATCTGTACCTACATCATTTACAGGAGAGACTGGGAGGCAGTACTATCTGTATCTACATCCTTTACAGAAAGAGACAGGGAGGCAGTACTATTTGTACCTACATTATTTACAGGAAGAGGCAGGGAGGCAGTACTATCTATATCTACATCATTTATGGGGAGAGACAGGGAGGAAGTATTATTTGAACCTTCATCATTTACAGTTATAGACAGAAAGTACTGTATGTACCTACATCATTTACAGGGAAAGAAGGGGAGACAATGGCATAGCTATAGTGGTTGCAGCGATTGCAATTGCATTTCGGCCCCTAAGCCAATGGTACACCACCAATTAACATATTTTCCACCCAACGCATCTTATAAATACAAGTTGGTGCTTACTAGAGATGAGCGAGTACTAAAATGCTCGGGTGCTCGTTATTCGAGACAAATTTTTCCCGATACTCGGGTGCTCGTTTCGAATAACGAACCCCATTGAAGTCAATGGGAGGCTCGAGCATTTTTGCGGGGGACCAAAGCTCTTCACAGGGAAGTTTGCCTGAAAACCTGGAAACCTCAGAAAATGATGGAAACACCACGGAAATGGACAGGAAACAGCAGGGGCAGCATGCATGGATGCCTCTGAGGCTGCCTAATCCCACCATTACCCCAAATCCTCAGGCAACAGCCTGGTGGTTACCCTCATGGCAATTGTGCTCACCCAGACCAAGAAAGGCGAGGCACATGCCCATCACATGTTAGGGAAGCACCCAACTAGGTGCAACGAAGGTCCATCACCGCCTGCAGGTGACACCACTGCTCATGCTGGCACTGCAGCTGACATCAAGTTTAGTATCTGTTCTTATCAGTTGCTGTGCCTGCTGGTGGTATAGTGGTGAGCATAGCTACTTCCCAAGCAGTTGATCTGGGTTCCATTCCCGTCTATCGCAGGAGGCAATTCAGAATCAGTACAATATCTAATATGTCCCCCTACCAGGGGTAAATTGTTTAGAGAGAGGGCCTGTAGGTGGGGGGAAAGGAGGTTTCGGTGGAGGAGCCAGAGGAGTGCCCCCTGGGCTAGCGTGTGTGGTGGTGACAACAGCCGGAATGCATTTGGAAATGCTCTAGCATCAGCCGGTGCAGTATCGATTCTTCTCAGTTTAATACCGTATACGTCCCCTATCTTGGGACCCTATATTTAATGGATATTTCGAACACGGAAAAGGGAAAAAGAGCTTGCTCTGGCCAGGGGAGTGTCTTTCCTACTGCAGCTAAGGGGACGTGTCCATGCTCTGCCTATCACAGGTCAGGAGGCAGATAAAAGAAGAACAAAAACAAACATGAGTACAACTTCGGATACGTCCCCTATCCGGCTAAATTGTTTGGAGAGTGGGCCTGTAGGTGGGGGGGGCAGGGTGGGACAAGGAGGTTTCGCTGGAAGAGCCAGAGGAGTGCCCCCTGGGCTAGCGTGTGTGGTGGTGACAACAGCCAGAATGGATTTAGCAAACCTGTTGCATCAAGCGGTACAGTCGTAAATTATGAACTTGATCAAGTGTAGCATGTGTTCTCTGTATTCTTCTCCGTTTAATACCGTATATGGCAGCTATCCGGAAAAATAGTTTGGAGAGAGAGAAAGATAGGAAAAAGACGTCAATTGTTTGTAGAGAGGGCCTGTAGGGGGGGGGGGGCAGGGTGGGGCAAGGAGGTTTCGCTGGAAGATCCAGAGGAGTGCCCCCTGGGCTAGCGTGTGTGGTGGTGACAACAGCGGATAGATTTGGGAAAACTGTTGCTTTAACCCGTATGGTATCGATTCTTCTCAGTTTAATACCGTATACGTCCCCTATCTTGGGACCCTATATTTAATGGATATTCGAACACGGAAAAGGGAAAAAGAGCTTGCTCTGGCCAGGGGAGTGTCTTTCCCACTGCAGCTAAGGGACGTGTCCATGCTCTGCCTATCACAGGTCAGGAGGCAGATAAAAGAAGAACAAAAAAAAAACATCAGTACAACATTTAATACGTCCCCTATCCAGCTAAATTGTTTGTAGAGTGGGCCTGTAGGTGGTGGGGGGCAGGCTGGGGGGAAGGAGGTTTCGCTGGAAGAGCCAGAGGAGTGCCCCCTGGGCTAGCGTGTGTGGTGGTGACAACAGCCAGAATGGATTTTTGAAAACTGTTGCATCAAGCGGTACAGTCGTAAATTATGAACTTGATCAAGTGTAGCATGTGTTCTCTGTATTCTTCTCCGTTTAATACCGTATATGGCAGCTATCCGGAAAAATAGTTTGGAGAGAGAGAAAGATAGGAAAAAGACGTAATTGTTTGGAGAGAGGGCCTGTAGGTGGGGGGGCAGGCTGGGGGCAAGGAGGTTTCGCTGGAAGAGCCAGAGGAGTGCCCCCTGGGCTAGCGTGTGTGGTGGTGACAACAGCCGGGTGTAGTTAGAATGACGACGCAGGACCCCAACTTAAAAATTTAGCATCAACCGGTACAATTGTCAATTATGAGCTCGATCAAGTGTGGCATGACTTTTTAGATGGAGATTGCATGTGGTCACGTACTCCCTGGAACCCCATAGTCACCCCTTCCCTGATGTGCTAGCCCAGAACATTCTCTGCCCCAATTCGCAAGACCTTTTGCTGTTTCCGTGTGCTGACAGTGGGGATTTACCAGTGTTGTCTGAGGAGGTGGTGGACAATGGCGAGACACAGGTGTCGGGGGGTGAGGTAGTTGTATGGGAAGCAAGTTACAGTGGAGACTCCTTGGGGGGGAATTTCTCAGGATGGGACAGATTCAACTTGGGTGGATCAGGCACAGGAACAGATTAATTTTTCGGGGGGTTTATTTAACTTTTATTTAGCAAAAATAACCACAGAGATATTTATTCGTTATCTTCTCTGCGCAGTCTGGCGTTGGGGTTCCTTCACTTTGATGGCGAGCTGTGCCGCTCTCTCCACAATGGTCTGTAGCTTCTTAGATGGAGACTTTGTCGGCGATTTCAGTACAGAAGGACTTGTTGCTCATCCACAGGAACCTCGTCCTCCTTGACATTGTGGACAAGGAATTTGCGGGTGGACCAGGAATTTGCGGAACCCTGTGGGCAGCATGTGTTTGGTTCTTCTACTTGCTACCGTATCCAATGTTGGGCAATATAGATTCGCAAGCTAATATTATTTTTCACACCTATCCCAAAAATAAAAATGTATGCAGTAGGCGCAAATTAAAACTTGGAAACTGGAATTGGAGAGAGGGCCTGTAGGTGGACCTCCGGAAAAATTGTTTGAATAGAGGGCCTGTAGGTGGACCTCCGGAAAAATTGTTTAATAGAGGGCCTGTAGGTGGACCTCCGGAAAAATTGTTTGAATAGAGGGCCTGTAGGTGGACCTCCGGAAAAATTGTTTGAATAGAGGGCCTGTAGGTGGACCTCCGGAAAAATTGTTTGAATAGAGGGCCTGTAGGTGGACCTCCGGAAAAATTGTTTGAATAGAGGGCCTGTAGGTGGACCTCTGGAAAAATTGTTTGAATAGAGGGCCCTCTAGGGGGGCCCTCCTGAAAAATTGTTTGAAGAGAGGGCCTGTAGGTGGACCTCTGGAAAAATTGTTTGAATAGAGGGCCTGTAGGTGGACCTCTGGAAAATTGTTTGAATAGAGGGCCTGTAGGTGACCTCTGGAAAAATTGTTGGAATAGAGGGCCTGTAGGGGGCCCTCCTGAAAAATTGTGCTAAAAGAGTGCCAGTTGGACCTCTAAAAAATGGCGTTTTTTGGGTCAGCATTAGGCAAAGACGATATGGGGGAGGAGGAGGAGTAGGAGGAGGAGTAGAGAAGAGGAATCTGATACATAAGTAATGTTAATCTTTAGCTGCTTTCCCCCGGAGGAGATTTGAATTCCGGTGAAATCCAGGCTTTGTTCATTTTAATAAGCGTCAGCCTGTCAGCGCTGTCAGTTGACAGGCGTGTACGCTTATCGGTGATGACGCCACCAGCTGCACTGAATACCCGCTCTGACAGCACGCTAGCGGCAGGGCAGGCCAGCACCTCCAAGGCGTACAGCGCCAGTTCAGGCCACGTGTCCAGCTTTTGAAACCCAGTAGTTGTATGGAGCAGAGTGATCGCTACGGACGTTGGTATGGTCAGCTAGGTACTCCCTCACCATCTTTCTGTACAGCTCCCCCCTACTCTGCCTAGACTGGGGACAGGTGACAGTGTCTTGCTGGGTGACATAAAACTGGCAAAGGCCTTGGAGAGCGTTCCCCTGCCAGTGCTGGACAAGCTGCCTGCTCGCCTCCTCTCCCCCGCTACTTGGCCCACAGAACCATGCCCTCTGCCGCTAGCGGCGTCAGATGGAAGGATTGTTTCAGCTTGTGCACCAGGGCCTGTTGATATCTATTCACTCTCATACTCCTTTCCTCTGCAGGGATGAGAGTGGAAAGGTTCTGCTTGTACCGTGGGTCCAGGAGAGTGAACACCCAGTAATCGGTGTTTGAAAAAATTCTTCTAACGCGAGGGTCACGGGATAGGCAGCCTAACATGAAGTCTGCCATGTGCGCCAGAGTCCCAACACGTAAGAATTCCCTCTCCTCACTGGCCTGACTCTCCATTTCCTCCTCCTCCTCCTTCTCCCCCTCCTCCTCTTCAGCCCATACACGCTCAAGAGTTAAGGACTGAGCACTGGTACCCTCTACTGTCTCGCCGACATTCTCCTCCTCTTCCTCCTCATCCTCATCCCCCTCCTCCGATACGCGCTGAGAAACAGACCGGAGGGTGCTCTGGCTATCAAGCGACGTATCTTCTTCCCCCATCTCCTGTGACAAGCGCAAAGCATCCGACTTGATGCTGAGCAGTGAGTTTTTCAACAGGCAAAGCAGCGGGATGGTGAGGCTGATAATGGCGGCATCGCCGCTGACCATCTGTGTTGACTCCTCAAAGTTGCTCAACACCTGGCAGATATCAGACATCCACGTCCACTCCTCATTGTAGACTTGAGGGAATCTGACTGACCTGACTACCAGTTCTGGTGGAAGATGACATCTGGCAGTCTACAATC